>JAUPMG010276648.1:0-18810 GCA_031762675.1 Pachysandra terminalis | reverse complement strand
ATATTAATAATATATACCCTATATTATTTATATTACATTAACACCCTAATATAATTACTATCATTACAAAAACACCCAATATATATATATATGTATATATATATATATATATATATATAAGTATACTAAACGCATATAATTAACTCTATTAAAATATTAATAAATTAAATAAATTAATTGGACTAATTCCTTTAGGGAGTTCGGATCATTACAAACACATAATACTTAGCGAGAAGCTTATAATTCTATAAGTAACTTCCTATGCCAACATGTCTCTAAGCTTAAAGTTTGATAGTTCTATATAAGTATATTCACATGTATCACATGTAAGCATAGAAGGCACACCACTCCAACATAATCACACAATGTCAACCAATTGCAAGAAGCACTCAGCGCACAATTCAAAGAATTTCACAAGGAGGAAGCACTATAGAACAATCACAACATTCACAAAATTCATCAAACCAATCAGGTTATACTCACTACAAAATCTCATGTGATTCCTAAGTTTACACGTCTCTATGTTTCTTCCTAGATCTAACTAAACTCGATAGCCTCTAGATCTCCAACCTAGAGCAATTATAGAGAGTAATCACACAATTACCTACGTAACTATCACAGTTTACCACATAACTAATATTTAACATTTATTTCAATGTAGTTCATATCAGTCATGCAATTCACAAGAGACACTTAGTTCAAACAATCCATATATAGCACTCAAAATACTTTATATACATAGGTGCATAACATACCCCATTAATTATTCACATACTATACCAAAGTATATGTTACACAATTCACAGATGTGGCTCCAAGGTTCACATATTTCTAGGTTTTCATCCTAGCTTTTCAATACACCCTAAGACTTCCCAAAGCCTAGAAAACTTAAACCTAGAGCTCTGATACTACTCTGTCACGCCCCCAATCTGAGATATGGAATCTCGAGGATTCCAAGGAACTGACCTTCGGATGCACCACGTAGATACGGATAAATAGCCACAATATCAACCCTTAGCTGGTTGAATCAGAGTCTCAACAAATATAAATACCAGCTGAAGTCTCTCAAATTTAAAACCATAGCCCAACCAAGCATGTTGAGCTATCACTCACAAATAAAGTGAATAAAGTCTCGATTACATATCCTCCCCACATGGGGTCAAACTAACAAAAAATGAAATAAAGTAATGTAATAAGTCTCATAGCAAGATGCATCTCAATGCTATGTCACCTTTCCAGCTGGACCAAATCCGACAAGAGGACATGTAGAGATAAGGATCATCCAAAGCCTAGTAGAGAAATCCTACGAGACTACATTATCTACTTTTATGCATGTAAATCAACACAGTTTATTTCATGCATTTTAAATCATCATATACTTATTATAGTCATATGTGTATTAAGCATGTTATCATACTATATCTCACATACTAGCATGAAAATAACAATCATCAAATGAAATCACTATTCACATGGAAATCATACAACACCAAATCATAATTAGTCAATATTTCACAATTCCCATAGTCCCACTATGTTAAGGCTACCCACATGATCCCACCATGTTCAAGCAGATCCTACATGGTTCCACCATGTTCTAAACCAAACAAACATACATGTGTACACATGGTCCCACCATGTAACACAACAACAAAATCACATCAGTCACATAGTCTAACTATGTTCCACAATAAAACACTACATGGTCCCACCATGCTACAACCAATCAGACACGTAAACAAACACCGCATGGTCCCATTATGCTACGACCATACACATGGTTCCACCATGCTACGACCAAACAAACACATAACAAATACCACATGGTCTCACCATGCTACGACCATGCAACCACATAACAAATACTGCATGGTCCCACCATGCTACTACCAAGAAACCACAAGGTTCCACGTTGCTACAACCATTAACCACATAGACACATATCATGCATATAACCATTCTTTAGGGACTTGCACCCACGGTAGAAGTACACCCTTATCCACATGGTCCCACCATGCTACGACCAAGTCACCACAATCACAATCACATTCATAATCAATCCAGTCATAATGAATATGCATCACAGTCAAGTCAACACAAATGCAATGCAATGCAAGGTATGATGCAAGCATGGAGTGAAATGAAGTGCAATGTAATGCAATGCAGGGTGTCACCAGGCCTAGCCCAATCACGTGCTCATTCCTACTCATGACCATACGAGAATTCTTTTAGGGACTGCAGCATAAACACTAGTCTTATACCTTTAGAGACTTTCACTAACGGTAGAATACACCCATAACCACATTCCATTAAGGGACTTGCACCTGCGGTGAAAGATCCCCTGTACTCGAATTCTTCCTGTAGGGACTTTCACCCACGGTGGAATCATCCTTACTATGCCTTGCCTTTAGGGACTTTCACCCATGGTGGAAGCTCACCACGTCATTCATACACAAACATCAGACACAGTCATGGATACACACAGTACCCTCAATCAATCGTTCAAATAAAACATTATCAATTTCAAACACAAGTCTTACAGAAGTCAACCTAAGTCAACATTAGATGTTAAAAGCGTCGATTGACCAAACAAGTCCTACACGACCATCTTTACTCATATTAAGTCTATCGTTAGGTCCTATCAACATATCCAAAACCGTTGAGTCGATATCACTTCATATACCATTCGAATCGTTCCGAAAATCCTGAATTTTAGACCTTCTCCCATATTTTTTATGATTCGACCAATTCTAGACCTTTTGCAAACTAACCAATTATATAGGCATGTGCACAACTCCATGGGGAACATCTCCCTAAAATTTGAAGCTTATTGGGCCTTAGTAGCTACTCGGTAGCTGCCGAGACTCCTACCGAGAAGCTCGGTAGTACTCCTACTGAGGCTCGGTAGCAAGTCCAGAGAACATGCACTTTTGGGTGTTTTTAGTAGCTACTCGGTAGCTGCCAAGACTGCTACCAAACGACAAATTTGGCCTACTTCTGGGTTTTTTTCTTGGGCTTCGTATCTCTACTCAAACCAAGTAATTTCTACGGTTTTAGTGATCATAAATCAATCTCTAAAACCCACTCATATGATCCAAATTTCAAACACATAAAACCTAGTTTATTTCAATAGATCTAAACAATCAATCAACAAATAATTAATCATGGATCTAAGAACACAAATATCATCCATAAGTTCATATAATAACTCAATAAACACTACAACACAAGTTGATCATGTAAATCAACCAACATAGCACTATTTCTTCTATTTTCTCTAGATCTTAGATCTAACATGTTGAACATACAAGAACATACAATCCACCTATATCTAGAGTATTGAAGTTATTCATAAAACTAATTATCGTAGATACACAGGAATCCCTACCTCGTTTCCTAAGCTATTCTTCTTTAATCCGTTTTCTACAGATTTTTCCGGCAATGGAAAATCACCACTTCCACTTCCTTCTTCTTCTCCTTTCCTTTTTCCTAAATAACCTTTTTTCCTTCTTTCCTCTTCTCTTCTTCTCACTTTTCTTTGCAGCAAAATACCTTTCTCTCTCTATTGATTGCGTGAAACAATCTTTCTCTCTCTCTTGATCGTGTATATCAAGCAAGAGAATCGGTTATGGAACCTTCTCATGCTTACATGTGTCCCTCCAAACTCTATCCTTAACTTCCTAATCTAATTTCCAAGGTGAAAGACTAATATAAACTTAATGAATAAGTTAAATGACACCTCCATCCCCTTTGTTTCAAACGTCCAAAACAAACCCTAGCATCCATATGGTTTTAAATTACTTAAGTGATCTCATAGTTTCTAATATTACACAATGGACCCTAAATTTGTTGAAATTACAATCTCTACTAATTCCAATTATTTAAATATGCAACCTGTATAATCTTTCACAAGGGATTTTCTTTGTTAATTATAATTTAAAGACACGGGTCACTACACTGTACCTAGACATGCATAACTAGAGGGTGTGACACTGCTATAAAAGTTTAAAGTCAGGTATCTTAGGTGTTTCAAATTATCGCTTGCATAAACCAAGGCACTAGTTGGCTAGAGCTTGGTTAGACCTGGTAGAAGTCTTGAATTGTTAGGCTTTTATTTATGGTCTATTAACATGGTACATCATTTGGATTAGGTCTACCTTAGGTGTCCTAGGTTTTAGGGTTCAAAAACAAGTCAATCTGGCTCTCTGTGTACTCCTCGGTGATGTCTCAGTGGAGTCTCTGCGTACTCTTGGTGTACCTAATGGTCACTGAGGGGTTCTATATGAAGGTTCCTAAGTCTTTTTGGGTTCTGGCCATAACATAACGCTCGTTGTACTCTAGGTACGCCAAGTTAAAGCTCGGTGTACTATTCAAAGGCTAAAAAGACTTATTGTGGTGCTCGGCGTACTCTCGATACGCCGAGTTTAGGCTCGGTGAACAAACTGGGGAGTAGTTTTACAGAAAAAGGGGCTCGGCGTCCATTCGGTGCACCGAGTTGGCACGCTGAAGCACGTTTTGGGTGTTTTTCTATTGGGATTTCGCCCACTGGGTTTCTACAACTCAAGGGTGCTTCAAAAACTAGTTTTAGGTCATTGGATTTAATCTATACAATTGATAAAAGGTTTCTTTGGCTTCAAATTGGTCATTTTCTGGGTTTGTTCTCTTTACTTGTGCATGTATATGAACAGAGGTTGGTTTATCAATACTTACAGGTTTTATTAGTAAGATCATGGGAAAGGGGTTAACACAATCAAACATAACTTTCCCATGGTCATGACATTAGAATAGAAGTAAATGTGCAAGACATTGAAAGAAAACTCACATAGATTTGTTGTAGAATTCTCCTACCGTTTTCTTCTTCTTCTTCTTGTATTCTCTAGGTTTCTCTTATCATTCTAGGGCTTCTCTATGAATTTGATTATCTTTAGGATGGTTTGGATCTCTAAGTAGCTTTCTTATTTATAAGGATCTAGAGGTAATAGGTTATCTTTAAGAGTTGTTGTACTTTAGGGAAATCTGGGTTTTCTAATACTTCTAGGATTCTAGTTGTTTAGTTTAATTGTAAAGCTTCTAGATGATTATTTAGTATTCATATTTGATGTATATTAGACATAGGTTTACTAATTAATATTCTTATTAACAATTACCCAAATCTCTATTTTCTAATTTAAGCTTAGTCAGCAAGTCCAATTGTTGACCAAGTCAAACTATTGACTTCAAAATATATTGACTAATTATTTATAAGTCCTTATTAATTAGTTAAGTTGTTTATAAGTCTTAATATATTAATTAAGCCAATTTCTTATTAAGTTATATTAGCTTAGGGGTTACAAAATAGCTTATAGGTTCAATTTAAATTATGGTTTCAAATAGGTTCATATTAGTTCAATTTATGATCTTAACCTTATTCTTAGTTATAACTTGTTAGTTTAGACTTATTAGATTATACACCAATTACATAACTTGAGTCTTAATTAGGTCTTATTCAAATTACCTTTTTTAACTTTAGATTAAATTTTTAAAATTTTCAGGTTATTACACTCTACTCACCTTAGGAAAATGTTTTCCTCGAAATTCATCTAGGTGATCTGTTAGATTTGTATTCTAATAGATAGTTAAATGATTTAAAATTTGAAATCAAGTAATTACTAAGAAGCTTTTAGATAAGGTTAAGTTTTTAACTTAGTATTGTAAACAAACAACAATCATCATGATAAGGAAACAATTAACATATCCATTCATATAAGTTATACAAACATTACATCCAAAAGGAAAATTATACATGCACAACAAATCAAAAGGATAGTTATACATGTTACCAAACATCAAAATGTTTAAGTTAATACATTTGAAAACAAAACAATATCCAAAGGTGTCTAGAAGGTGTCAGAGTCTTCCGAAGATGATGATGATGATGAAGATGATGGTGGTATGATAGCTATCGGAGGAACGGGATCACCCGCTTTGCCACTACCAAAGAAGTTATGGAAGAACTTGAAAGTCGTTTCCACACTCTTTTTGAGTTTGGACATTTCCTCTCGGTTCTTTCTCAGTTCTTCTCGGTTATTTCTAAGTGGGTGGTGAGATCCATCCAGGTCTAAATGCTTGCACACTCAATAGCTACGAGGCGAGCATCCAAATCCTTGTTCCTCAGGTATAGTGATGGCTAGAGGAACCGGGTGGAGCTGCAAAGGTAGAGGGTAGGATAAAAGATGATGCTCTAGGAGGCTGCTCTTGCTCAAACTGGTCTTGTTCAGGTTTCTCCTCAGTCTGAAGTTCAGGCTGGTCTCCATGCTCTTGCTCGGGCTGCTGCTCTGGTTCTTACTCTGGTTGTTGTTCTTCATTTTGTCGTTCCTCTTCTTCGTCTTCTTGTTCTGGATTGTTACCCGCACTTAATCAGGTGGAGGGTATCTAGAAAGTCCCATCAAGGTAAGCTGAGTATGACTGGATCGTTTGGCTATCTTCGAGTTCTCATTGCGTCTAAAGGGAATTTCCAATGTGACATAAGTGCGCACATGAGACAAGGAAAAGGTAGTTTTCCTTTCCGAGGGATGGACAAATTTGATGATGTGATTAATGATAAGAGATGGGAGTCAAATTTTTTGTCCTGAGGCTACCATGAAAAAAACTTGAACCATGAAAAGAGTAAGCTCAGAGGTGTTCCCGGTCCTAGGGTAAACATTCTTACAAAGATGGCATGAAGGATTTTGTAAGAAGGGAGGAATTTAGTGGAAGCTAAAGAGTTGTCGTCATTTCGACTGTTATATGTACCACATAGGGCCCGGGTCACTCTAACTCTCTTAGAAAATTCCAACTCAGGGATGACACTGTGGTTGTTGTTCATAGGAACTTTCATGAGTTGGGAAACAAGTTGGAGGTTGAGGACATGCTTTTATTCGAGAATAGTAAAGGTGATGGTCATGTTTTTAATGTTGGTGTCAGTAATGAAGTCATGCATGCCTTGGGTAGCAGTTTCATAAGCCTTACCACCCCAGGTTAGGATGGGATGCTAGTCTATGGCCTTGAGAAATTCATAAATTTTGTAGGCTTCTACATGAATGGTTTGTTTTTCTACAAGAATGCCCATGTTCTGATATATATACTAGGTTCTTGGGGTTCATTGGTGGTTGTGGTTTCTATTTCTTGTGGTTCAGGAGGTGGAGGTCTTCTAGATGTAGAGTTCCTAGTGGGTTTGGACTTCTTAGAGGGTGTTTGGGTTTATTTGTCCTTAGGCATAATGTTAGGGTTTGTTTAGAAAACGTTAATATAGGAGAATGAATCAAAGATATGAGATTCTAGGGTTTAGGGTTTGAAATTGGAAAAGAAAAGGATAGAAGATTACCTATTTTTGATTTAATCTTTAGAGTAGTCGAAATCCTTTGGAAAGTGCTGGAAAAGGGTTTGGAGAAATATCCTTCGAGAGAAGAATGGAAGAAATGAGGTTTAAAGCTCTAATTTTCTATTATAAGGACTTGGCCCCCCTCTCGACCGCGTTTCGGTGTACCGAGACCACGCCGAGTGGTACGCCGAACTCCTAAAATAGATAAAAGCTTAGATTTTAAAATTTAAAATTTCATAATAAATTTAATTACTCACATTACCAAGCATTTCACTCAAAATTTTAAAGTTTTTAATCTTAATTAAGTGAATTCTTAGATTCACTTGAATTTGGGTCTCAGTCTGGTATGAATAGTACTTTTCAAATCAGACTAAGGTCCAAATAATTTTCTTGGTGTTTTATATAACTTTATATATTTTAATAGTAATAATAGTGTTTTTATAAGTATAATAATCCTTTTAATTAATATAAAATCTAATTTCTATCTAATTTCCAAAAATTATCAGTTCCATGTATTTGCAACTACATTAGCTTAAACTTTCTGAAAATCAGCTAGTATTAGTGTTCTAAGTACTTTTGAACTATTTCACTCAGCAATCATAAGCCTTTGATTATCATATCCTTTAATAACATGATAACCTAGCATACTTAGCAAAGACTTCATCCTAGTAGTTTCAGCCTTCAAACGTTCAGAAATAGTTGTACTTTCTATTCCCAATTGTTTATCCGGACTTACTAGTAATGATGCATGAATCAACAATCATAGCACCTCACAATCTCACAACCTAGTCATATCTACTTCCTTCACCCACCTATATTCTCTTATTTTATGACTTAAATCTTCCTATACTTATTCATAGCCTTTAAGACCTAAGAAATCTTTAAATTCCTTTTACTTAAGTTTACTAGAACGTAGGATCGGATACCACTTTTGTCACATCCAAACCAGTTGAGATCCTTGGGATGCCCAAAGGTTTAGAATGTAACTGTCACCCCAATAAAAATGGGAGTAGAAAGCAATAATAAAAACATAAAGTAAATCAATAGTTTTATTTATAACTTAAGTAAAATACATAGGTCTGATCTTATTACAACTAAACTATTGAAATCTACATATAATTCTAATACAATCCTATCTATTGTTCTTTGACATGGATGAGTAGTCCTTCAAAGAAAGGTATTTATTCATATCCCAATGCTATGAAATATAAACAATATAATAGATAACATAAGTATATTCTGTAAAACATGTGGCGATAAATGATGAATGTGAATAGAGATCATACAATAAGTGTTCTCCCCCAATTCTCACCATGGCATAAAGAATAATGGTCAATATCAATGGTCCTGCTTCTATATGCTAATTAGATCAAGTGTATCTTACACAAGATGCTCACAATAATATCAACAAGCAATACGCAATGCAAAGGTGCAGTTAAGTATGCTAATATTGTAAGTTCCTACATGATCGATCATTCCTTGAGCAAGATGTCTTCTTGAACCATCCCCCCATACAGAGCCATTCTCAAGTTAAGATATTCCATGTGTACATCATGGTTTTAAGGGCTTCGACCTAGAGGGCAATTCCCCCACTTATTTGTGATCAAGGGTAATACTTCAAGGTTTCACAAATGTGAACTATCCTCACGGAATCTTACATAATAAACAACTAACAGAAGGTTATATGATTCAGATATTGGGCATCTCATTGTGAACTTTCCCTCAACTTTCATCTTTCCACAAGTATTTTGGGATCACTACCCAGAATATATCCCTCACCTTGGGAGTAAGCAATATATATAGTCCATCCATGGGACAACAATTGTAAATAATAAGTCAATGGTCTCAAGTGTAATCTAATCCCATGCAAGGTATAGGATGTTAATCTTTGCTATCACAGCAGGGTAGTCCAAGAATGTTCATATAAATACAGTAATTATGATAGAAGTAATTATAGATATGCGTAATCACAAATAATAAGGTATTCCACTCACATAAAGCACTAATTTACACATAATCACATCCATGGTGGTAATTAATAGTCATTGAGTTATTTAGTCAATTTCTGTACCTAGACATGCACAACTAAAGGGTGTGACACTGCTGGAAAGGTTTAAAATCAGGTATCACTTACCTAAATCAAGGCATTAGTTGGCTACAGCTTGGTTAGACTTGGTTAGAAGAGTCTTGAATTGTTAGGCTTGTATTTAGGGTCTAATAACATGGTAGATCAATTGGATTAGGTCTACTTTAGGTGTCCTAGGTTTTAGGGTTCATAAATAGGTCAAATTGTCTCTCGGTGTACTCCTCGGTGACATCTCGATGGGGTTTGGCGTACTCTCGGTGTACCTAATGGTCGCCGAGGGGTTCTATATGAAGGTTCCTAAGTCTTTCTGGGTTTTGTTCATAACATAAAGCTCGACGTACTCTAGGTACGCCGAGTTGAAGCACGGTGTACTATCTAGGGCTAAAAAGACCTGCTGTGACGCTCGGCATACTCTCGGTACGCCGAGTTTGGGCTCGGTGAACAAACCAGAGAGTATTTTTACAGAAAAAGGGGTTCGGTGTGCATTTGGTGTATCGAGTTGGTACACCGTTTTCTTCTTCTTCTTCTTGTATTCTCTGGGTTTCTCTTCTCATTCTAGGGCTTCTCCCTGAAATTGATTATCTTTAGGATGGTTTGGATCTCGAAGTAACTTTCTTATTTATAAGGATCTAGAGGTAATAGGTTATCTTTAGGAGTTGCGGTACTTTAGGGAAATCTGGGTTTTCTAATACTTCTAGGATTCTAGTTGTTTAATTTAATTGTAAAGCTTCTAGATGATTATTTGGTATTCCTATTTGATTTATATTAGACATAGCTTTATTAATTAATATTCTTATTAACAATTATCCAAATCTCTATTTTCTGATTTAGGCCTAGTCAGCATGTCAAATTGCTGACCAAGTCAAACTATTGACTACGAAATATATTGACTAATTATTTATTAGTCCTTATTAATTAGTTAAGTTGTTTATAAGTCTTAATATATTAATTAAGCCAATTTATTATTAACTTATATTAGCTTAGGGGTTACAAAATAGCTTATAGGTTCAATTTAACTTATGGTTTCAAATAAGTTCATATTAGTTCAATTTACCATCTTAACCTTATTCTTAGTTATAAATTGTTTCTTTAGACTTATTAGATTGTACTCCAATTACATAGCTTGAGTCTTAATTAGGTCTTATTCTCTACCCACCTTAGAACAATTGCATCGTCGAAATTCATCTAGGTGATCTGTTAAATTGGTGTTCTAATAGATAGTTAAGTGATTTAAAATTTGAAATCAATTAATTTCTAAGAAGCTTTAAGATAGGGTTAAGTTTTTAACTTAGGATTGTAAACAAACAGCAATCGTCATGACAAAAGTTATACAAACATAAAGGAAAATTATACATGCACAGAACATCAAAAGGATAGTTATACAGATCAAAATGTTTAAGTTAAAACATTAGAAAAACAAAACAACATCCAAAGGTGTCTAGAAGGTGTCAGAGTCTTCAGAAGATGATGATGATGATGAAGATGATGGTGGTATGATAGCTATTGGAGGAACGAGATCACCCGCTTTGCCACTACCAAAGAAGTTGTGGAAGAACTTGAAAGTCTTGTCCATACTCTTTCGGAGTTTGGACATTACCTATTCTTTTGACCATGCTTTAAGGTCACTGTATATCACAGACACAAATTTGTGACACACTTAGAAGATTATGCATCAACCCTTCTACATAGAGTACATCATCAATGGTAGGCTTTTTAAGAAACTTAACGGATCCTCTACCAATGATTTGTTACCGACTACCATCCCCGTAAGATGCAGATCCTCCTTTGAGATGTTCAAAGGTGTAACAGCCTGAAAATTTTAAAACTGTTAATCTAAGGTTAAAAAGGTAATTTCAATAAGACCTAATTAAGACTCAAGTTATGTAATTGGAGTACAATCTAATAAATCTAAACTAACAAGTTATAACTAAGAATAAGGTTAAGATGGTAAATTGAATTAATATGAACCTATTTGAAACCATAAGTTAAATTGAACCAATAAGCTATTTTCTAACTTGTCACACCCCTGACCCAGTGACACGAATCCCTAGGCGGGATAGCACTGATCACGAGGTGAGACCTTCGGGATCCATTTCTGGACCGCGGATTTCTATATCATAACCAAGATAAGATGAAATAATTATCAATGTTATTCATCACAGAGTTTGCGGAAGCGAAAATACAATGAAATGAAATAATATAACTAACACTGGCGCTCGGCTGGGCCATTTAATACATCAAATTCATCTAAACTCAAAACTAACATGGCTTGTAAACGGAAGTAAAGTAAATGAAATAAATGCAAGGAGGACCCACAATTTCCTGCCTCTACTCAACCTGCAACATGAAAGTCGCAGTGAGCTTGGAATGCCCATAATATAAGTAACATAACTGTCTTACCTCGATCATAACATCAATTCAAAAACGTATTCAAGATAAACACAAGAAATCAGTAAACACGGTATGTAAATTCAATTATGATATGAATGATATTCACATGATCTAAAGGTTATGCTCACTCAAGTGAATACGAATGAAAGAAATGTAATGTCTATGTTATCCTGATTAGTTAAGTGTGCCTCAAAATTTCCAAGTAACCAATTATTTGGGAAACAATCACCAGGAACAGCCGGATGTCCCCTCTTCGTTCTGGGCATGAACCCATGGTACGAAGGCCACCATATGCTGACTTAATGAGTGCACAATACTCATGGTCAAGCTAACCATATAGAGTCTCGCAAGATCTCTATCCTAAGTTCGTGGGATTTTAACCACGGGTAGAGACAGCCCACCAGGAAACACACAGTAACCTCTTATTTCCCCACCTCCAGGGTACACTTAAGAATCAAACTAACATAGTATGAATGAACTTTATGATTAGGACCTTAGTGAAACGATCCAAAGAACAGTATCCACGTGCCCATACGTCGATAATCCTTTAGAAATTATCACAGACATCCTATCAATGATAAAACAACTTTAGATTCATTCTAATAATTTATTGTAAATAATCCCATGGCATTGGAGTCACAACTTCAATTCAGTAAGTTCGGTTTATAGGCTAGTTGGTAAGAGAGGAGGCCATACCACATGAATTAGCTATTAGTATTCTATAGATCTTAATAGCTCATCATTAAAACTTCAAACTCATAGCAAAAACTGATTCAAACGCATAGCAGAAACTGATTCAAAATCATAGCAGAAACTGATTGAAACTCATAGCAAAAACTGATTCAAACTCATAGAAGAAACTGATTCAAAATCATAGCAGAAACTATATGATCAACGAGATCAACTAAGAACATTTAATCTGAAACGAAATCAACTAAGAACATTTAATCTAAAACGAAATCAACTAAGAACATTTAATCTGAAACAAAATTCAAATCCATAGATGAAAACAGATTCAAATACACAGCAGAAAACTCTATGATCACATGTTATAAAAGTATTCAAAGCCAAACCTATAATCACATGCTATGAACGAACTTCAAACCATAATGTACTTACCTGATTTCCTAGCCTTCTGAAGTGGGAATCAGTAGAATTCGTTTGGAGTCTTCCTCTTCTTCCCCACCGAAATGCAAACAGAAAACTCAGTTCTTCTCTTCGTTCCTCTCTTCTTCTCAAGCTAAGACTTCTCAAACTTTCGCTTAGTCTCTCCTAATTCAGATCTCTTCTCTTGATCGAATACAACAAGGAAGGAGAAGTATAGGGAGCAACTCCCTAACTTCCTTCCCACATACCCACGAACTGGCCACCTCAAAGGCCACATACACCCCCTAATGCAAGACCAATTCAGCGCACAACTTGTGCGTTTTGAATTGATTCAAAAGTTTAGACATTAAAACTTGAACCCCATACTAAATTTAATTACTATTTGGCCCCAAATCCTCTTAATTGATTTTAGATTACCCCTTTTGATTAATTAACAATTAAAACTATACTATTTTAAGCAAATAAATAATTCAATTAATAAAATAATAAAAGGGGAAATTAATTTAGTGGGAATTGGTCACTACAACCTACCCTCGTTAAAAGAATTTCGTCCCCGAAATTTAATCATGCTAGGTTTCTAGATCACCAAAATCTTAAAGTTCTAAAATGATTCGATTTTAGAATTACAAGCTTAACATGTAATCAACTGTGCATCACACACAAGGCTAATTCACATAAATAATATCAATCAAGGCCACAATCAAAAGTACCACAATATCCACGAGACATCACATTACCACTCTTGGTGGTCAGCCGGTTTTCAAACATAACTATTCTGGGAATTCTCACCCAAGGATTAGACATCCATAACCTTTTCTGGGAATTCTCACCCAAGGATGGTCTTCCATAACTATTCTTGGAATTCACACTCAAGGATTAGTCATCCATAACTATTCTGGGAATCCACACCCAAGGATTAGTCATCCATAACTATTTTGGGAATCCAGCCAAGGATTATTCATCCATAACTATTCTGGGAATCTACCCAAGGATTATTCATCCATCACTATTCTGGGAATCCACACCCAAGGATTAGTCGTCCATAACCTTTTTCTGGGAATTAACACCCAAGGATTGTCTTCCATAACTATTCTAGGAATTCACACCCAAGGACTAGTTATCCATAACAACAATTCCATCTCCACATATCATTACCAAGAGTCCATCTTTTCATCCGTTGGCACCAGAGCCATCAAATGAACCAGTCGAATTGCCGGTGATAAGGTTCTCCGGAAGGTACTCGTGCTCCCATACGCACGAGTAATCCTTGGAAGAACATCACAAGTATCCTTTCCACAATCAGTTGGATCTCTGGTGATACCACCCTTCGAAAGCTGTTCAGGCGCCCATACACCCAAACAATCCTTAGGAAGGAATCACAAGGATCCTTTCCAAACATACATACACAACACCCTAATTGAATGTAGAATCCATTTAAAATATTGAAATTATTACGCTGTGTTTCTAAGATACCAATTACTACAGTTTGTTATGCTTTGTAATCATGATGCAATACCACTCAATCATGCAATACAATTCAATCATACCATTCGGAACAGTTTATGCAATATAAATTCACGCAACAACAATATAGCTAAGAATTCAACATGTGTGTGTGCAATGCATACCTTATAAGCATTCGGGAAGCTACAACACTAATCACTCGCTAGACTTATCAAACATGACATTGACTCTCCCCAGTTGGGGTGGTCGAGTCGCTACTACAACTGGTTCCCCCTTTCGGTCCTTAGGCTGCCTACAATACTTTTCGGCGTGACCAGTCCTTCCACAGTTGTAACACTTGGTTAGTGGGCATGGTTGAGATGGTGCCACCACCTGAACCGTAGTGTCGATTGGAACTGACCTCTCCACTGATCTCTATCTCTTCTCGGTACTGTGCTCCTCGTCTTGCTCCCTCGACTTATGAGTCCTCTTTCTATCTTGGTTTCTTCTTTTCTCATCCTCCTCACTACTATAACTATTGTTATCTCTTTCTACCATCCTTGCACATTCCAAAACTTCTGAATAAGTCTTAATCCTCTGGGGTACTACTCTCTTCCTAATCGATGGTCTCAAGCCTTTCTCAAATTTGGCAGTCTTATCAGCCTCATTCACAATCATATGAGGGGAAAACCTCGACATCATTGCGAATTGGGCCTCATACTGCGCAACAGTTAGTGGACCTTGCTCTAGCTTATAAAGTCCAGAGCCATGTGCCGGGTCTACACATGAAGGACATAGAGAGGAGCTTAGTAGTGGCAAACCCTGTAGGAGGCACTGCACAGTTAGATAAGGTGTGTGAGTCTTGTTTGATTATGTTTGGCGAGTCAACACTACCTATAGACTTGATTGTTCTTGGTATGCATGAGCTCGATGTCATCTTGGGAATGGACTGGCTAGCTACACACCACATGCAGATAGACTACCACAACCGAGTTGTTTCTTTTCTGACCCCGGATGGTGATTTAGTAGAAGTGGTTGGTTCGAGATCTGGGATGCCCAATTTATCAGCTTGTTTAGATCTTTGGTCCATTGAAGAGAAGAAGGATTGGGAAGGGATCACCATTGTGAATTGGTTCGGGAAGGTGTTCCAAGACATCCCAGGACTACTGCCCAAGCTCGAAGTGGGATTCCATATCGAGTTGATCGCAAGAGTGCAGCTCATCGCATTACCAACATATCTAATGGCACCCACAGAGTTGACAGAGCTAAGGAAGCAGTTGGACGAGTTGTTAGCCTTACAGTTTATTCGGCCGAGTTCTTCACCTTGGGGAGCGCATGTCCTATTCGTAAAGAAAAAAGATGGATCCCTTAGTTTATGCATAGACTACCAGAAGCTGAATCAAGCTACAGTGAAGAACAAGTACTCGTTGTCGCGCATTGATGACCTGTTTGACCAGTTGCAGGGAGCATCTTACTTCTCGAAGATTGGTCTTAGATCCAGATATCACCAGTTGCGGGTTAAGGATGAGGATGTACTGAAGATGGCTTTCAAGACAAGATATGGGCACTTTGAGTTCGTAGTCATGCCATTTGGGCTAACTAATGCACTGGAAGCATGTATGGATATGATGCAGAGTCTTTAGGCCTTATCTAGACAAGTTCCTAGTGGTGTTCGTCAACGACATCGTGATCTACTCCAAGACGAAAGAAGAGCATGAAAAGCACCTCAGCATCGCATTGCAGACCCTAGTGGATCACCAGTTGTATGCAATGTTTTCAAAGTGCGAGTTCTAGAAGGGAGAGGTGAAATTCCTCAGACACGTAGTGTCTAAGGAAGGTATCACTGTGGACCCTAGCAAGGTTGAAGCAGTTTCTAGCTGGGAGCAGCCCAAGAATGTTTCAGAGATTCGTAACTTCCTTGGATTAGCGGGGCTATTACCGAAGACTCCCTTGAAAGCTGCTGGACCCAACTTCTTGAAGCTCTCGAGGCCGGAGATGTTCTTCTGAGTAGCGCTTTGTAGCTGGACTTGCTACCTCTATATCAGGTTTGCCACATCACCCAAGGCTTGGTATACACCAGCCAAGTGTGGATTGCCTCTGTGATCCTCCACTAATGGTAGTCCATTAGCGTGTTGACCTCTCCTTCCCGCCATTTGAGTCAAGCTAGTACCTGTTAAAAGATTGGTACATCCGAATTTCTTGGAAGTTAAGAATTCCAGATGGTTAGAGATCAACAATCGACACACAAAAACTTGTGAAATATCGGCATCTCGAAAACTTTTAAATCTCAATCATATCAAAACTTAAGGAAATCTGATTTAAAACGAAGAACTATAGCTCAAATACCAACTTTGTCAGAACCCAAACCTATGGGTCCATTTGGGAACCCAGTGAGGTCTAGAGATGTAGCTCTCACTCCCTTGGGGAAAAGGGAGTGCTAGTCAATAGACAACTATAGAAAGAATGTAAAGAAACATTCACAATAAAGGATATTAAAAACAACATTCTATAGATAATTTTACAAGTATAACAATGGAAAATATAAAATACAGTTCTAGGTTAAAAACCAGAATTCCCTGTATACCCAATTTCCCCAAAAGAATAGTAACATCAAAAAATATCAAAGTAATATGTCATTACAAGGAATTACTCAAAGTAAAAGTCTTCATCTTCTCCGAAGTCTTCCTCCTTGACTGCACTCTCCTAAACTGTCTTCTTGTCTAAAGGTCATAAAATTTGTTTGCTACAAAGTGTGAGCTATAAAGCCAGTAAGTAAATAACTTCATAATTGTACAAGATTAACTTAGAGTCAAGCCATCACTCTCTATATCTAGTTTGCACAGTAATGAAAGTTAATGAAATGAAATGCATCAGGTAAAGGCTTTATTATGCATGTTGGTCACCTAGTTCACATTAGTCACCAAGGTGAACTAATCAAGTAATCTAGCATGAAATGCAGTCTGTCAGATAAGTTAATATGGCATGTTTCCTTTTGATCCCAATCTCTATCCAAGATGTCCCATCAATGTGACTTCATCCCTGTATTCACGGCTAAGGGATAGGACTATTCAATGTGTACAACATAGTTCTATGGGTTTTCAACCAAGGAGGCACAATTCCCCCACTTATTTTTTATCAAGGGTAAATTCTGAGGTTTTCATCAATGTGAGTACGCCCTCAGGAAATCATGGCAATTAACATACTGCAGAGATCTCTCTCTTATATCATACATCCAAGTTTTCACCAACATGAGTATTCTTGGGTAAAGTGCCCTTAGGCAATAAGTGAGTTTGTTGGGGTAGCTAATCCCTCAACTCATCTTGCTAGTCTCCTCACTAGATGTGGTATTCACATTACATCACTCTTATTCAACACACGAGACTCAACCGTGTGGTCTCGGAGGATAGGGTATACCTCTTTGACCAAGCTTTGGTCTCGAGTCAATGCAGTGCAAGAGTAGAGGTGCACGCTAGCTAAGCATTCAGTTTATAGTGTACAAGGTGCATTATAACTAACTAGAGAGTTTAGTCCACTCATCCTCATATATTGATATTCAACATTACATATAACTAAGTCACTAGGGAAGAGATGCAAATCAACTAAGTTTGAGAACATATATCATCAATCTGAATTGCAAACAATGTTAATTGGTATCAATGTGAGACATCAGATTTGGAAACTAAACATTTAGGCTCGGCGAGGTCCTCGATGACCATCTCGGTGCACCGAAGCCTGCCTTGGCAAACCCGACTGAGACTCGGTGACAATTCCAAGGACTCCATTCTCAGTGACCTCTTCGGCACACCCTTTTGTGCACCGAAGCCAACTTGGCACACCGAACTGAGACTCGGCAACAAAAAAAGAAAGCCAAAATTTGTTCTAGAGGCTAGGTGACCCGGGGGGCGCACCGAAAAGTACACCGACGGCCTAGGAGATGCTTGACGAAGCGTTCAACGCACTGAAATTCTTTTAAGGAGGGTAGGTTGTAGTGACCTAAACTCACTAAATTTATTTCCCCTTTTATTATTTTATTAATTAAAATATTTATTTTCTTATAATAGTATAGTTTTAAATGTTAATTAATCAAAAGGGGTAATCTAAAATCAATTAAGGGGATTTAGGGCCAAACAGCAATTTAATTTAGTATGGGGTTCAAGTTGTAATGTCTACACTTTTGAATCAATACAAAACGCACAAGCTGTGCGCTGAATTGGTCTTGCATTAGGGGGTGTACGTGGCCTTTGAGGTGACCAGTTCATGGGTAGTGTGGGAGGGAAGTTAGGGAGTTGCTCCCTATACTTCTCCTTTCTCGTTTTATTCGATCAAGAGAAGAGATCTGAATTAAGAGAGACTAAGAGAAAGTTTGAGAAGTCTTAGCTTGAGAAGAAGAGAGGAACGAAGAGAAGGACCGAGTTTTCTGTTTGCGTTTTCAGTGGGGAAGAAG
>JAUPMG010276638.1:0-18813 GCA_031762675.1 Pachysandra terminalis | reverse complement strand
GTGGTAATGGTAGTATGATGGTAGTGGTGGTAGAGAGGCTTTATCTCAAACTTTTTTTTCTTTTCTTTTCTCTCAAAATCTCTACCATTTTGGAGAGAAAATTTTTTAGTTACAAAGAGAAAATTTTCTTTTCAAATCTATTTCTTTTCTTTCAAAAATGGTCAACCAAACAAAAAAAAAGTGCTTTCTTTAACATTTGTTTTTCTTTTCTTTTGAAATCCAAGATTCCAAACGCAGCCTTAATTCTACTTAAGAGAATTGTTGCTTTTCTGGAAAAAAAGAAATGCAGTTTTTTTTTCGGTAAAAGAAAAGAAAAGCATTTACTCTAGGATATATAGTATAGAAACCAGTAGGATATATAGTATAGATACCCAACACGCACATATATCCATCTATCTATCTATCTATCTATCTATCTATATATATATATATATATATTGACCCATAGTTAATAGTTACCGACTGCAAGTTAGAACATTGACCCATATAAACATAAACATAGATGCATGTATAGCTGCGCATGCATGTTTACAACCAATTGCTTCTGTTGATATAGGTAATGGTATGTGAAATTCAAATACTATTATGTAAAAATATGTGTAAGCATATATTCACGTTAAGATGTATGAAAAGGTAAAAATATTTATGTTCGTACCTACAGTGTATTCGAACATGATGACAACGGTGAGGATAGACCAGATGATGCTGGAGCCGAACAGTTCATAAGGTTCTCGACAAAGTATGAGCAATGACACAAGCACAACTGCCAAACCCACCTTTAATGAGAATATCACTCTGTTCCAATCTTCCTTGCAAAACTTCCATACATCTAGAACCCATCCTTTGCTCCAAGAGACTAAACCTCCTTCATTCTTGCCTGCTGCTGATTTCTTCCCGATACTTCTTTCCGGTGCGGGCGGAATTTCGATCTCCACGCTACCCTTCTTGCCATTCATTCTCCACTACACTTGATCAAAGCAAGCTAGTCCCCAACTCTAGATTCTTTTTTTATTTTTTTTATTTTTTATAATTAGCTTATGTATCTAAGAGCTAAGCAGTATAGAGCAGAAGTGTTTGCACACAACTGCAACTGCAAAGAGAAGGGATGGATCCGGCCGGCCGACGACGGTGGAAGCCACGGAGAGATGGAAAGTTGAAAGAAGGTAAGTGTGATATAAAGAGGAAGGAAGGTGATGCAAGTAGGAGGCAGAAAGTGAATGCATGCACAGAAGAGATAATATATAATATAAAGAATAATACCATGAATAATAGAAGAAAAGATGGATTGAATTAAAACACTTGGGGGTGAAGAGATGCTTAACAACAATAATTTCATATGCTAGGGAATTAGAATCTAACCACAAAATGGGATGCAGTTTTCTGTCGCCACAATTGCTCTTCCAAAAATTTATTCCAAACTACTTTCGTCACAAAAAAATAAAAAATAAATAATAATAAATTTCCTAAACTATGGTTTTAATTACAAATATTTCCCTTAGTTTGCATATATATCTACATCTATAACACAAGTATTGAAATTAAATTTTGATGTCTCCCCTTGGCATAAATTATAATTATTAAAATAATAATCATATTCTATTTTTTTTTTTTTTTTCATTTTGTAATCGAATTTTAATTAAGGAGGGGAGAAAAATGTCTTAAAATATTTTTGAGGAAAATTTTTAATCCAAGCATTTTGTATTGGATATGGATATACAAATAGTCATTTTAGAGAGAAGATCTATAATTACAGTTATAAGCAAAGGAAATGAAACTTATCATAATAATCTATACTAGTTTATAAAGAATATGGCTTGATTCATGTAGACTTGGAATACTATAGCTGCTCCTATTTTTCCTTTCTATTAAATACTCTGAATATCCTTTTAAAGACAAACTAATTAAAGGAAACCACTTCGCTTATTCAATAAAAACTCATCACTCCAAATGCAGGTGTCTACGCTGGCAACAATAACAATAATATTGGTAGCAATTGAATTATTATGCAATATATTAAAGCAATATTTCTAAAGTTATTTTTCTTAATTCATCATAATTTCAAAAAAAAAAAAAAAAAAAAGATCAGGCTTCTTTTAAATTTGTTGCTCGTTGTCCCATGAAAAAATTTGGTATTCTTGTCACCTTCTTTTAGCTTTTGAATGTAAGCACTGTCCTAATACTTTACAAATTTATGATATGTCAGAAAATGGTTCATTTAAACATTAAAACTTCGAATTTATTGAAAAAAAAAATTATTACTCATTAAGCCATTGTATTAATGACCAAATCATCCTCTAAGTTTTAAAATTAATTTTGATTCTTATAATTTAAGAGAACTATTTAAACATATACATAAATTTGCATCTAATTAAACATCACTATATATAAATGATCAACCTAGCATCGTCGTTGTTGTCGCGATCAAATTTTCCTCCTTTTATCTCCCATCAACTTTCTATATACACAAATTTATTCTTTCTTTTCTTTTTTATTTTCTTTTATCTAAAAAACAAGGGAGATAGCTCATGATCACCTAAAAATTTATTGTTCATTAGAATCAAATATCACACTTATCTCATTTGTATGGTTAATTCCAAAATTGTGTTAGGAAGATGCCTTCAAATTCTTCACAAAATAAAAGAAGAAAAAGAATATTAATATGCATGTTTGACAAACTTGAAACTGCAAATTAACTAGTGGCTACAGTTATAATGTAGTCATGGATTGTATAGAAGAATCTTAATTTGAACCCCAATAATGGAAATCTTCAACAATAAATAGAAGTGCTAAAAAAAACCCATCAAGATAAGAAAAAGAGAAAATTTGTGTTAATGGCATCTGGTTCCATTGAAGCCTTCCTCACCTCAAAGCATTTCTTCTCTTCTTATGGGAATATTATCTGGATTAAGGCATATTTGAACCTCTCCATTGTTGTTGTCCCAAGAGATCGATGAATACAACTTGTGATAATACTCACTTAGAAAAAGAACTTTTGTTGTCCTCTCACCTTCACATTGTCTAGTGGCAGGTCTCTTCTTGATCCTTCCACTTCAATGACCTAAGCATGTTTGGCAAAATCTAGGGTCATGGGCTTAAGAACCCTAAGCCTCGTCGTATTAGATTACGACGCGTTTCTTGCTTAAAAAAATAATTTCCGGTCTCAAAATTTGATGAGTTTTATTAAAGAGATCAAATATGTCAATTATTAATTTGATCAAATAATTTTATTGTATGCTTTTTCACGGTAAAAAAACCTTCGAAAAATTAGATCAGAGCTCTCAAAATTAAATATGCAAATCACTAATCCAAATTTGATGTTAGAAAAGTATTTCGACCATCGGATTTAACTGTTTGGTCCAAACGATTGAATTAGAGGTAAAGCCAACATTTTTCTAACGAATTTCGAATTAGCCGAAGAATTTAATACTCATTGGAGAGCATTTTGACCCAAGAATTTAAATTTGAGAGTAAAACTGGATTTAGGGCTACGATGGATCAGGTGGGGCCTATCGGGAATATTTTGATTATTTCACATGATTTTTGGGATTTTCAAAAAAAAATTAACAATATGATTAGAAAATGGTTCAGATATAATTGGGAGATAGAAAAATGATCAAAATGATCAAGCTCAAGTCAACAAAAGCTACAAGGATCCAAAAGAGCCGTCCACGTGCAGATTGGAGTATCTGCAATTGTCTTAATAAATTATTATTAATCTTATTATTATTATCATCCTAATTATAATAATTGTAGAAAAAAAAAACATTATTTCGAGGAAAGAACGCGATGTATATGCAATGGAATATATTCTCGACAGCAAACGACGAGATGTTCTCCTTATTCTCGTGAGAAAATAGACATTAATTACACTTGCAGAACCATTTCGTGAGACCCGAAAATCTCAGCTCCCGCATCTCAGTCTCAGCAAAAGCAACAGGTGCGCAATACGCGCACTGCCTACGTTTTTAGTATCAAAAGTGCTATTGCCAGAGCTGTTTGGGCTACTTCGCAAGTGAGAAATTTTGTTCTAACGAAGGATATTTTCTTGGCCTAATGTTAATGTTTTTTTTTCCAAGAACATATTCTGAAATCCCTCAAAAGTAATTTATTTATCTATAAATCTAAATTTATAAGCAGGACACGTGTCAAAAATTGGTTCTCAAGACTCCTTGTGAGATCTTAAGCCTTCACTTATTAAAAAATTTCAAATGTTGGAAGCATATCGTCTCTAGTGGAGGTGGCTCCATCTATCGGTGCACGCTATGTATGCACATGCTTTTAATCATAGATTCTTTACTAAATCTTTTTTTTTTTTCCTGATCGGACTTGAATCAAACTCAGAATTATGTAATCATAGATTCTTTACTAAATCTTTTTTTTTTTTTCCTGATCGGACTTGAATCAAACTCAGAATTATGATCTAATCCATTGCCAACTCTAAATGTATACGTCTTGGAGCATGTGGACAAGTGATGTACATTCTTGAAAGACGCATGTACTAAAGCTCCAGCCGATGAAACAGCCTCCACACTCCTGACGATATGTTCTTAATGTAATTTTTCACTGTTTAATAACCTCTATCTAAATCTATATTCTTATTCCTTTTGAAAATAAAATGAAGAATTCGACGGAAAAATGTCAGCAGCGTTTGTAGTCCAACGGTTAGGATAATTGCCTTCCAAGCAATAGATCCGGGTTCGACTCCCGGCAGACGCATTTTTAACATTACTTTTTTTATTTATTCCAAGTATGTAAACAGTTTTTTTGGGGGGTTAAATTATTTATTTTCCTTTTAGCCAATTCAAAAGCCTTTCTGCTTTCCAAGAAGATTTATATGTTACATTAGGCTTGGAGAAACAAAAAACAGCAAGAAACATATTGAGAACAAGGACCAGGGACCGGGATCTTATGCTATGAAGACTCCTTTTATGTAAATAGGAGCATGACACATGTCACAGGAGGGCCCACCACACAAACTGGTGACCTGTTAAACCGGTTAATGTTATGGTCCCTAATAATGAAAGAAAAAGCAAACACAAATCAAATCAAGAGCAAGAAATATGAAATTACGTGAAAAACTCTTAACGGCAAAAACACAGAGCAGCAGAAAATCTACTATAATCAAAGAACAGGGTTTACCGAGATGATTCTCACGCACAACTCAAGGCATTACTTGGGATACTAATACCTATTTGGGAGGCATCTTCTTCAGGCCATGATCGTCTCAGGCGAAACCGTCTTGTTTATTGTTCAGAGTTGTTGCCACACCCAACACTAATGGATATCCCGTGTTTTCACTGCCTGCAATACGGAGTTTGCTCGACGATTGTTTCAGTCAGAACTTTGTTTATAATATTCACGATGAATATTGGTTTCAATGATGTGTTACAATGATGTTTCAGGATCATGTAAGTTGGCTGCAGCAACTAAAAGTTAGGCAAATGAGAACAAGACGTTAGACAGGATTCAATTTTTCAATAATAGATAAGAGAGAACTTTCCACCAGTTATAATAAACATTTCTGGTAAATGGGAGAACTGGAGAATAAAAAGTGAGAAAAATCTGATTTTTTTTCCTGATGCTTGGGAACCTTTTAGGTTGGATGAGCTAGGAGCCATGTGGTAGAGGGCATGAAGCTCAAGTGTGTGTGAGTGTAACATTTGGTGTGTTCATGGTTTCAGCTCACTGAAAGAGTTCAACAAGTACTGCTGCAACTCACTTGCTATAGGGGGCCAAGAGGTGACTCCAGCGCATGATCATCCACCAGCCAGAGCCCAAAATCATGGAAGCGCTTGATCTTCTTCTCAAAACCTGTGATGTAATTATTGTGGATGATGACATGCGATCCCTTGGTTTCCTGGACCCACGGTTGATTTTTGAAGTATAGCCCCCCTGATGGGAATGCCGCCTGCGGCAGCAGATATAGATCCACCTATAACAACAAATCATCAAACCTGTCCATTCAGTATAAGGAATTGTACCCATCTGAAATTATTCTGATCCCATTACAGATGAATCCAATGAATGTTATTCCTTCCAACACATCATCTTTTGGTCGATATATTCTTGTATTGGATGAAACAGAACCATTGTATGGATCCAAAACAGAGATATTTTACATGGAGGAAAACCATTCCATTATACAGTTCCAGGGAAAAATCTCTTGTTCATAGATTATCAAAAAATGAAAGAAAAAAAAAAAAAAACATTTCTTGTTCATAATAGTATTGCAAAATGTAGTGCTATACCATTAGTATTTTTTTCCCATATAGTCTACTAGATGAGGACCTTTAGACTGTGTTTGGAACCTCGGATTTTGAGAGAAAAGAAAAGAAAATGCTACAGAAATCACTTGCTCCTGTTTGGTAGAAGAAAGAAAGAGACGAGGACAGGGAAAATAAGTTAAAAAAAATTCTCTACGGGGATCAAAACCTTTCTACTAAAAATGGTAGAGATTTTGAAAGAAAAGAAAGACTATGAGTACTGTCCAATACTCCTACTGAACCCATGACATCTCTTGTATTTCCTTAGTAGTCAATTAACCTTGTCGGAATATATGAGAACTCACCTGAAATTCGTCAGAAGTTCACGGAATTTGATTTTCTTTTCTCTATATATCTCATCTTAACCAAACACTTGAAAAGAAACTAATCATTTATTTTCCACTTCTTTTTTCTTTTCTTTCTTTTCTTCTAAAATCCAAGGTTCCAAACACAGTTTGTCTAGAAGAAAACTGATACATGACGATTTGTATTTGTCCAAGTCAATGCCGTTATTTGAAATTACAAATAAAACCTATTTTTTTCAATAGTGCCAATGCAAATAACAGAGCTTCCTTAGTCTTTGTTATATATAGAATTACATATGGACTACCTACCACATCAACAGAAAAGAGAATGGAGCATACCTGCCCAGCAGTTTTGTTTAAAGCCCAATTGAATGCTGGCTTATCATTGAGTTTTGGACCATGGTTGAGCTTGGAGTTCTTCAATCCATTTTTCGGTAACTTGTTTTGCTACACTAGTAGGGTGCATAAAAATCATGCAGCTGCAAATGTAAGTACGCCCTTTCTTCCCTGGAGCCGGCAAATCGTGAGAATGATTCAGAGGTTTTACCTATGTGTTTCATGACGGGAAAAATGAAAATGATTAATATGCGAGGACAAGAGCAACCGCTTTAGTAAAGCGAAGATCAAAATAATGCACACAGATATACGTGGTTCGGCAAAGCCTACGTCCACAGGAGAGAAGAAGTTTTCACTATGTCAAAATGAATTAGGGTTACAACTTATACTCGTACTCGATATATAGGGAAAATCCTAATAGACCCTTCCATGGGGCCCTTCAAGTCCCTCCCCCTTGGATCTAGAGACTAGTGAATATGAGTCACCACTATATCTAATAAAATACTTGCCCATTTTCCAAGACTAACCATATTTCATTCATTATTGAAAAGATAGAAGCTGTTGATTTTGTAATTGATATTTGACACATGAACATAATGGATAGTAGAACTAAAGTTGGTATACATACCGCAGCCATATCGTCGGTGAAGTACACATCATGATGCCCTTGGAGATATAGAAATGGGTCTGCCAACCAGACCATATCGACATCATTGTACATTACATTATATCCGAGCTCCAAAATCTGCAGAAGGTGGCTAGGTCTGCGGGATGTGAAATTGAAGAATCCCTGTCAAATGAAACCATTCAGGGAAATTCCATGAAAGCCATTTGGTAAAACCAGATAAACATGAGCTGGCCAAAAAGAAAAGGGGTAAATCAATATGAAAGCTTGGATAGATGACTAATTATGTTCTATCATATTTCGTTATTTATATTCATTCGGTGGTGGTGGAAGTATGGTGGTTTGAGTTAGGAGAGTGCCTCAGACTCACAAATACACAGAAGCTGTCATCTTTAAGTTGAATTGTCAACCACAATCTTAATCAGACCTGAATCCCACAGATAAACTCAAGCTTACAATAATGACCAATGCATAGATCAGCTTGGGGTGTGGAGCACTAATCAATTTAAGTAACAGGCTTAATTCTAACCTTCATTGATAATATCAACAGTATACGAGGAGTTTAACAGTACAACTCTATGTTGCACAGGTACGGATACATGTGTCGTTGTCCGACACGGGTACGAGGTGTTGGATTCTGCAAATCATAAAAAAACAGGATCCAAGGACACGGCTATATATCTAAATTTTTATTTTTTTCTAAATAATTTCTTCTTCTTTGGACACGACGATGGACACAGCATGGGCATGTCCATGGCATGTCAATGTCCGAATCTGTGTCCATAAGCATGTACACAGAATTCGGCAGGCTGAGGGAAGTGCCCATGTAACATCTAGAACTAAGTGAAATGACCTATGTTACATGGACACTCCTATCAGACTGCCGAATCCCATGTCCATATGTGTGGATAAGGATTTTGACACACATGCCATGTCCAATTTGAGGGTTTAATAAATATAAAAAAAAAATAAAAATTTAAATATATAGCCGTGTAATCGAATCCTGTTTTTTATGGTTTGCCAAAACCAACACCTCGTACCCGTGTCGGACTCCGACACAAGTACCTGTACCTATGCAACATAGGAAATGACATACGTAACAGGCATATTTAACAATTCATTACTTTTTTTTGGGTGACGTGGAACCCCAGCCGTACTTAGTATGATAGGGTAAACCTCGGATACCTGCAACCATCGGCAAGCCACAGGTATCACCTAAGCCAGGGGGACTCGAACTAGAGACCTCATGCTTCCTGAGGCACAAGGCTCCCCCTGAGCTATCCCGTGTGGGTTTAACTATTCATTAACATTGTTACATAAGCATCTTAATCAACTATAGCCTGGAATCAGTTAAATTCACTAGGAAAACAAATATACCTAAGACCCAAATTTATGGGCAGTCTGGGCATCAGGAGCCGGGGGAATAAGGACGGCATGACTGGGCCACTTCTCATTCACTTTGTAAAGGGTAGCATAATCCTCGGCAATAACAAGCACCTTCTCATGATGTTTCTGCCGAGCGACGCTGATTAACCAGTTGTTTAGAAACGGTAGATAAGGCTGGCTCACAGCACATACTATAACAGTCCCGTTCTTTGCCGCAAAAGATGTGGCATCGGCCAAAGCATAATCCCGCCATTTTGAAAGAGACTGTCCATTGCTAGAGAAAAGGCCTTCCGGCATGTCCATCCATGGAAAGAACACGCCAAGAACAACCATAAGAGACAACAAAATGAGAAGCCCAGTAGGGCTAAATATAGATATCGCCCTCTGGTGATTACTTGAAGATCGAGGAGATAGCGGGTTGGGATCTGCCAGAAGCTGCTGCTGTTGTCTCTGATGAAGATATGATGACATTGTTCACAGCCAGCTAAAAGGGCAAAAAAAAAAAAAAAAAAAAAAAAAAAGGAGCAGAAACAGAATAGCACTATGAGACCAGCCATTAAAATAAGCACTCAGATTCCTTACTGTTTCTTTGCTCTATCAGCAGAACTAATACAGAATCTCCAAAGATAGTAAAGTTTAATCCAAGAACTAGATATTGATCTCCCAATTGGTTGTGGAGACATGGTAGTATGTAAATAATTAAACAATTGACAATATTAAAACTTTAAGAATCAGAGTGACAAGGTTACACAAAAGTCCTGAGATCATATATGCAAGCACGAGTATCTGGAAATGCTTTGAAACCCTAGATCCATAAAGAGAAGAAGAAAACAGTCGATTTACAGATAGCTTCAGATAGATTGTGAGAGATTCGCTAAACGCATTCCTCCTTTACAATTCTAAAGTATTTTCGTTATTCGTTCGAACATGAAAAAAAAAAAAGGATTGAAACACGTAAAAATAAAGAGAAATACAGAAGCCACTTACAAGAATGCACTTTTGCACACACCTTCAAATTGAGTAGCGAGAGAGTAGAAAATGAAGGTTTACTATGGAAGTGATGGAAGTTCAAATCTGGAGTTTCAGTAGTAAGTGGTAACAAACTACGAGAGAGATTGCAGTCCATTTATTCGGATATAATATCTTCTATTTAGCTAATTGTTTTTTGGATAGTTTAACCATGTGGCCGGAACCACCGATGTGTAGCTCAGTTGGTAGCAAGCTGGGCTCTAGTGAGCGTCTCCGGAGGTAAGTCTGCAGTTCGAATCCCACTAGAAGCATTTGTGGCCAGGAGTTTACTTTTAATGCTCTCACCCCAAACGTGAATTAGTCCCACCCCTATTTGAGTGTGGGGACACCACGTGGTTAAGACCAAAAAAAAAAATCATGTGGCCGGACCTCTGGACCATAAATAGTAGTGATTGGATTTCTGATGAGAAAAAAAATACTTTTAGCGGAAAATGTATTTTTTGAGTGTTTGTTTCAATATAAAACTATATACCACATGTATATTTTCCAAACATAAGATATTTTTCTGAAAAAAGACATACACTTCAAAATTTTGCACGTCATTTTTCAAAAAATTAAGATTAAGTAGAGTCAACAATACTGAAGTTATTTCTTTTTCATTTTATTTTATCAAAGTCACACTAATATGTATAATAACCTCTACCACCTTTAGTGACATCCTACCACCTTTAATATGGTTGCATTACGGCTGCCACCATCACCATCACCTTTGATTGTAGCACACCGTCACTTACAATATGTTCATTGCTACTACATTATCGTTGCTATCTTCACTTATAACAACAGTGCACCACCACCACCAACTCTGGTGATTAAACCACCACCACTTTTGGTGGTTCCATACCATTATTTACAACATGAATATCATATCATTTCTAATGGTAACGTCACCATCATCTCAACCATTAGTGGTAGCACCACTACTTTTGGCAATGACAACGATGATGATAGCACCTCTAAATTGTCGTTGCCACCGCAATGTACGAACCAAAACGACCATATTACTCACCCATGGATTGACACTATAACAAAAAAAACTAGACTGATCGTGAATTCTTAATGCCAAAACAAATAAATCATCTAATTCGATAAATTTCAAAATCAAGAACATCATAAAGTTGGATTTCATGAGTCTAGTTGGTCTGATATCTTACCATGTCCATGGCACAGAAGTCCTGCTCAACATATTAAATGGTTCACATATATCAGTTTGTCTTGAGAATGAATCAACAAATTATAAAACACTCCTTCAGCTCCAACATAAATCCTTTTTCAATAACAAAATACCAGTTCATTGAATGCAATCCAAGGGCTGCTGAACACAGGCAAGGGTTGATAAAAGAACAAAGGGGGGAAGTAGAAAGAAAAAGGAAAAAATCAACTGCACCAGTCAATTTGAAAGTGCCGTGTCTTGATAGGGGCGAAGCCGCTTGATGAGCTTATAAACCAATTGATCAGTTGAATATGCTCCCCAACATGAAGCCTTCAGGAAGCAGTCATTGATTTGCTTCCGCAAAGGTCATGAGACAAAGCTGGTCTTTGGCTTTGGTGTTTTCTGCTTGACAAAGAAACCTGACAACATACTTTTGCTGCGAACAGGGGCACGGACCATTTCAGGCCGAGTTGGATTGTCGAAGGACCTGAATGCCGTCAACAGTTTGGAACTTTCCAAAGAATCCTGTGAAAAACAGAGGTTTGTAAAATTTCCAGCTACTCGGATTCCACCAAAACAGAAAAAAAAAAAAAAAAAGTATAGTGGTATTTGAATATGCAACAATATGAAATTTCAGATTCTACCAAAACAGAAAAAAAAAAAAAAAAATGGAGCAGTATTTGAATATGCAACAATATGAAATTTCATGAATCCTCCCCTCATTAAATGTCAAAATCATAGGGGGGGGGGGGTAAAGAGCTACATGACCAGCCCAGCAAAGTTCTTGGATGATTCAGTTTCATTCAACCTGCCTAGGAATTCAATTCTATATTACATATAATATAAACCATGCTAACTCTTACACATCTCTCAGATCAGGTAAATGAATGTCAACAAATCACAAGCAACTTGAGACCTATAAAACAAGTATCAAGAAATGGCTGAAAAGACACCCAGTTAAAGTTCTTGACAATATCCCATGTACAGACTATTTTACATGAGTCTTTTTCTCACTAGAGTGTTGAAGATTTTTGCACATAAAAAAATGTTATGATTTATCTATACATTTATAGGTCAAAGAGAAAGGATCTTCGAAAATCTGCTTAGGTAAAACTAAGCTTTTTAAGCCAATTTTAAGCAATTTAAACTCTGAGGTTTACTTTGATTCAATCATCTCTCACACGAAAATTAGAAGAATGGTAAAAGTGTCACATGATCAAACTCCAAATCTCATAAAGGTATAGCGGCAGCAGCAGCAGCAGCAATAATAATGCCTACTCCCAACTAGATGGAGTTTACAACACAATTCAGCTCCATCATTCCAACCTATCAAAAATTATATCTTTAGTTAGATTATGAGCCTTCAAATCTTTCCTAACCGACTCCATCTATTGAGGCTACTCAAGCTTGTCTCAGTGTAGATGCTACATAGTTGGTTCTCATTCTTCAAAGACTACAAGAGTAATAGAAGCATCCGTCGACAAACGGATCACCCTAAGATGATCATCTCATGGCTATTGAGAACGAATCAAATCAGATGGTTCTATTTCTCAATCTTTCTGACTTGCTCCTAATAGCTGTCATATGGAATTTACCTTTCAGCTAGAGTTTAATATGTCAACCACATAACACTCCAAAAGCATCTCTTCATTAAGCCTCTAGTTCTTATCCCCCGCCATAAAGCAACATCCTCCTCAATATCCCCTGCCATAAAGCAATTGGTCCAAGATAATAGAAGTGATCAGCTAAGGAATTTCTAGCTCTCAAATATCTCAAGTGCTTCACTCTGAATCCAATTTTTACTGAAGTTGCATTCTATATCTAAAAAAATTTGCTAAAATGCAACAGCGATCCTAAAGTATTTTTTCTGAGCTCTAATTTTAAAATTACATTTATTCTGTAAGGAACTGGAAGCATGATCGCAGAATAGTATGATTCTAATAGTCTTTCATCAGATTTTAACCAAGCTAACTGTGTTAAAAATTCAAGAGCCATTTTCTCCAAACCTCTGCAACTTTCCTTAAAGTGAAAGACCTATTCGGTTACATACGCACAAAATAAGGGCTTGGGCAATGTGGGTTCGTCCTTTAGAAATTGAACTAGCAGCAAACCTACATCAAGAAAGAGAGTTGTAGAAGCAACAAATTTTCAGCCAGATAGATTACCAAAATAGGTTACCTCTAGACCAATCTAAGTTGAAGACTTGAATCAGGTACGTTTTCCAAAAAAGAAAAACTGTGGGTGTGTAATGTGCAAGCCTCTCCTGAAATGCAAAGTGCTTAGCAGTCCAATAGTGTTATCCTTCTCCTAGAAACAGAAGAGACAACAGAACGCATACATTAGAAATCACAAACTTTAGCTCTTCTTTAACCTGTGATTATTGGTTTAGTATTTTTTTATTATATAAAACTAATGCCTGATATTCACCGCCATGATCAAGTTGCAGCCTATAAGGAATCCAAAAATTCTATGTTCACTTAGAATGTTTAAGAGGGCATGTAAAAATACGGAAAGACATGATAGAAAATATCCTGCTGCAACCATATGGACGACTAAAAATAAAAGATCATGTTCTGGAACTCATGCAAACTATAAATTTCAAGAATAAATCCTTCTACTTATATATGAACAATCAAGCATGTGCTTAGAAGAATGTAGGGCATGTCTGAGTTGCCCTTGTAGACTTTGACATTACCCTAGGTATGCCACCAAATGTTTGCAGAGTTGCACTAGAAGCAAGAACCCCACTAGCTGACTGAAACTGAGCTGTTGAACCTTTTGATTGGACAGCCTCTTCATCTACAAATTCATACGCAACATAGAGACATCAATTGATTTGTAATGGAAAATATACTTTTAATCTTTAGCATAATCAGCGGTAGGATGCTTAGAATTTAGGTAGAAGTAAAACTATAGAGAAAACTCTGACAAGCATACCCAATAGATGGAATACTCCAGAAGTTGTCCCAAAAGCTTTTGGGTCTTCAATGCTGCTGATCCATTAGACAGGTAAACACACAATTAGATGTAACTATCTAGACTTTTAATAAACAAGAATATCTATAAACTTACTTCATCAATGCATGTGGGTTCCCATTCAAGGTAGACTTGGTTTCTGAGGCCATATGCCAGGAAAGAGTTTGTGATGCCGGCGTACCTAGAGTTTATGCATTAAGATCAGTAGTAACCTCCTTTTATTGCACAAGTAAATAAAAAAGTACCAACAACAACAAGATCTAAGAGCTCAAGCACCAAGTAAACAATGCACCTGAAGGATGAAGACGTGATCTTGCTTGAATATGCTTTTGCCTGACATCTGTCCATATCTGTGGACTAAAATGCACCTTCTTGTTGACAGAATCTAGTTTATAGGTAAAAAAAGAGTTATGATATGTTTTGATATTCCAATTAGCACTTGCAAATGAAGTTAATGAGAATTCTTAATCATACTTGGTAAAATGTAATGCTTGTGATGTCTTGGGATGACGGTCAATGACTTCTGCTGTCTGAGACCTTCTTTATCCGTGTATGTTTGGCAAGTAAGAAGTTTCTAATACAAAAATGGTAATTCAACTCAGATTCTGTTCATGCAAAACTCATTCCTGAGCAACATCTGCTGTCTGGCAAGTATCAGAAAGTTACCTGATTGAGACATGAAACTCTTAGCTCCATAGTAGAGACATCTAATGTTTGTTGCTCAAAGAGGTCAGTTAGTTTATATGCAACGGTGCCTAGGTGATCAACAGCATTTACAAGGGCTCGTACTGCATAATCTTTCAGGTTATCCAGTACCCTGAAAAAGGATTGCATCTTAGTTTGAAGCGAAAGCAAAGAAGAATGCATGAGAACTATAAATCACGAAAATAAACTATTATGTGAATTCAGATGTGATTATAAGCCAGTGGTATCATAAAAATCCTCGTTTCTTTTTACAAGAATCGATGAAGATTCTTTCTAGATTGTGAACTTAAAATTCCAATTCCAAAACAAAAAAACATAACATTGACACAAGTATCTGGCAAACTTTAAGGTTGAAGTATGAGAGAGAAATCAAAATTGTAGGCAGTAAATCGGTCACAAATTTGGGATGAAAAACAATATTATTTTATAATAACATTATCCCTGCTAATTATCACAACATTTAGCATGTGCATAGTAAGACACTTGAACTTCATAAATGATTTAATAAATGCATTAATTAAAATGCAAGTGATGGGGAAAAAACTCCTACATCTGTTTCTGCTCACTATGAAGATAAGACTTTTCACAGTATTCTGCAGCAGAGTAGAATTGTGGCCTTAAGTTCTTCAGTTCCTGAAATGACCAATAAATAATGAGAACATAACAATCTGAACATGATGCCTGCAGCTCCCACAGCTCAAACAAAAGCATGTTAGAGAGAGAAAGAGCGCATGTTAAAGAGAACTGCTACAAAAAGTATGGAATGCAATAACATGTTTTGCTATGGTGAATAAATTAAGATTTGTCTTTTTAGTGCAGAAATGGAGGATCAAGGTTCAAAACCATTATTTGCAGCAGAAAATTGGGCAATTTGCAATAACGTATGAACAGCCTCTCCTGCACTATATCAGGGAAACTTTTCGATACTTTTGAACAGGTGAGTTCTTGGTTTCCGTATTTGTTGGTGAAATGACAGATTATTCTTTAGCCACCATAATGTAAATTATCCTTCTCTTATGAGAAGTTCCGTATCAAAGCTCTTCTCAGGCAAAGCATGGTTATCTCTTTAATTCAATTCTAGATAGGCTCTTTTTTATTCTTTTAAAAGGTTAAAAATTTGACTTTTAATTTCCACCCCTATAAAACTTTAATTACCCTTTCCCTAAACATCAACCCACTCACTAGTTTAATGATAGGAGATTTTTTCAGTAGTGTTACAATTTACACTCTCATGAATTCAGTTATTCTCAAGTATTGATACCTTAGGAGCCTGCTTCGCTAACCATAGTTTATGACTAACAAAAACTGAAGTTCCCCAATAGTATCCATCAAGCTGAATGGATCCAGTAAAACTGTAAATTGAGTCCTCTATATCATTCCTGGGAGTATTTTTATTCTATTAACAAAAATTCTATTTTATTCAGAAAATTAGCAAAATTTCTATTTTATTCAGAAAAATTAGCAAATTTGCATATTCAGCTGATACCTTGGAAACTGGTAGATAAATAGGTACAACCAAATTAAATGAAAAAAAGAGGATCAACTAGCTGCTTATGAAATGTTTTAGGGGGATAAAGCAAATCAGCAGGAAAATTTTAAAAACAGATCCCGACAACAAAGACTAGAATTAAAGATGTTGGCCTCAAGTTCTCAACAGAAATAAACTTGAAAATAGAATAGTTGAATAAAACAACAATATTGCCAATATATCAAAACAATGGAATCACAGTAATTGAGTTGATGGAAACTCAGATACAAACTAAATGTATTAAATCCTACGATAGATAGAGTTGTCCAAACAAGAAATTGGATAAAGCAATGCTCATCCAACCTCTGTGAATTAAAACTGAGATCACGGAGAATCTTAAAAGAGAATAAGTAAAAAAAAAAAAAAAAAAATGAAAACACAACCTATAGATCAGAGATTTACTGAAGTGAAATTATTAAGAGAACAACTGCTCAATGGCAGCTAATAATCATGAAAAGCAAATGCTGCTTCAACATCATGACCACAAACATGCATATCTCCAAAATGAAGCTAAACACAAAATCAAAACCAAAACAGAAATCTAGAGGAAAAAACATAATTGAAGAATAAGAGCAACAAAAACACAAATTTAGCAACTAAGAGATCGAACCTGACTAACACCAAACGAATCGGCTTCATGCCAGGGAACATTAAAACTATGAGATCCAATCCCAAAATCATCGATAGGCAGAAACAAGAACACACAAAAAAAAACTCAAAAACAAGTAAATCGAAAGCCTAACCTGCAATGCCTTCACGAAGCTCTTACTTCTCTCCATTGACACCTCGTCAAAGGTCATCACCGGATTCTCCGACCGAAACTGTTCCATTTTTGACAATGAGATTTTGCAGAGATGAATAGAAACCCTAGCAATGAACAGATGATTACAGAAATGCTGTAAAAAGAAAATTAAAATGATTCCCAGTAATGGTTTAGATCAGTGTTAGGTTTTGTTTTGGTATGGAAAACTGAGCGACGAGAGAGTGGAGACGAAGCAATATTCCGATTTCCGAGAAATGCGAATTTTTTGGATTTACTTCAAAGTGAAAACGACGGACTATTCATTGATAGTTATTTATGGTAGTTGAGACACGGTCGTTGGAGTTAAACGAAGCGGCAATCGTCGCTTTCAGACAGGAGAGATGAAAATACGATGTGCCCCACCATCATAAAGGTTCATCATGATGATAAGCCCGTTAATCTGGGCCATTCATCACACCAGTTGATTCGGGGTTTACAACGGGCCGGGCCAACACGGGTCTGGTTTAACTCACAGCCTGTAGTACAGCCAGGCACGGGCCACCCAGTCGTGCCAAGGCCACATGCCATGTCGAGTCTAGGGTATCAAAACGGGCCGTGCCGACATATCCATGTGTGCCCTGTCGACAAACCAACTTTGGTTCGGTTTGATTTCGAGTTTTTAGTAGGCCTATCAACTGGTTGGATTTGGACCGAATCATAATATATCCAAATCCGAACCGATAATAAAATCCGAATCTAATCCGAGATCTGACAGATTATAAAATGGATGATTCGTATTCGATTGGGATTCGAATATCCGAATTTGATCTGATCCGATAACCTTTAAAGTGTGTCTTTTTTATATTTAGGTTTTTAAATATTTAAATAATTAATTATTATTATATTTAAAAATGGTTTTGGAGATAATAACAAATGCATAATGATATTTTTTAGGGTTTTAGATTATATATATATATATATATCGGATCCTTATTAGATCAAATCCCTATACATCCAAGTTCGATCTGATTAGATTTCGGATCGGATCATTTTTATTCAGATATCAGATCATAAATCCTATACCGAATCTAGGCTTATCATATCATATCCAGATTATGATCCAATCCGTTGACAGGCCAAGTTTTTAAACATTTGATGCTAGGGGTATCAACTTGTGCGGGCCAGTCCATGGCCCGTTCAGCCCTAAGTAACTTTTGGATGAGTTGAGCCTATATTTTTAGGGCTTGGGCTCATTTTTAAGCCTGTATTATATTTTGGGTTGGGCTTGGGACTCTAAAACCTGACACTATCAACTTTGTTCTTTTAATTAAGAAAACCTTAATCTAATATAATTATTCCTTTGTATGTTTTGTTGTTTTTCTTTTCTTTTTTTCTTTCTTGTTTTTAGTTATCTTGGCATATGCACCATTATTAATGTGTTGTAAGTTCGCTTTCCTTTTTCTTCTACGGTTTAGACATGCAAATCTTGTAAAACATTGATATTGTTGATCAGGCGAGCTAATTTAACCCTGATTACACGTGGCGTTCGATTACGAGCGCATGTACACATTTTGGGCATAGCCGCATGCACTGAATCATTCTAAAAAGCTGAAACGACTGTACAGCCGTCCCTTTCACGTGCCAGCTGTCAGAAGCTGCGTACGGTGATTAGACCGTTTGGTGAAAAGGTGAGATTTGAAACGGCAGAGAGATATCTGACCGTTCTTATCACCAGAAAAAGCAATAGCTTCTCAAGGAAGCTACC
>JAUPMG010276591.1:0-18819 GCA_031762675.1 Pachysandra terminalis | reverse complement strand
TCTTGTGTCGTATTGGTGTCGGATGGGTGATGTCCCAGGAGATTGGTGAGTGCCTGACCCAGTGGAGGCTTCCTGGGTTTGGTGTGTGAGGCAGATTGATGTACTCAGGTGTATGGGACGCAACACTCGGGGTTTTGTAGGGGGAGAGGAACATGAGAGTATTTGAAGATTGAACCAGATCGACCAGGACGATTATTGACTCCATCTCACTTATGGTTAGCTCTTGGATGGTGATTTTTCCTGCTTTCAGAGGTATCTCAATGACTGATATATTGGTAGGGTGGTCAGAGGTGGCTAGATCTTCTCCACATGCAGCGAGTAACGGAGGGTGAGGGAGTTGTTGGAGCCTTGGGTGTTATGTTCTGGATTCTCATTGGGGACCTTATCCTCTAGGAAACGTTACCTTGTTTCTAACGTTTGTTATTTTACACTTGCTTATGTTATAGGTTCTGGTGCTCATCTTTCGCACCCCTTAGCCTCTTTGTATTTGTACTTGTTTTTGCCCTTCTTAATAAATTGCTTGTTTTCTATCAAAAAAGAAAATGGTGTATGCATATGAATGTAAGCCATTGGAGCTAGGACTTAAAAGGGAACATATTGCTGGCAGATATAGGCTAGAAACCAATCCATTCTTTGTCATGCTTTCTGAGACATTTTCTTAAAATCATTCTTCTCTCCGTTCCCTCATGTCAGCCAGTCCAGTTGGTGAATAACTATCACACACTTGCTTAACCAGAGAACTTGTGTTGGAATTAATCATTGCTGGTAAGTAACTGGGAATTGGAATTTTAATGCTAGATAATTACTTTCTATAATCTTATAGTTCAAAAAAAAGAAGTGATATTTGACTTATTCGATATTCTTTTGCAGTTTTGAGTTGTCTTCTAGTTGTAACTCTAATATTTTATTCAGTATGCTTCTGAAGAATCAATTTTCAAAACAATTTTCGTTGATTCTGTTGAATAAAGAACAAATTTTATTTCATTAGTTTTTGGACTCAGTTCATAGTCAAGTGTTCTCAAAGTCGATTGATTTGCTTATGTAATAAAGCAGGTTTATTTTTAATATCAATAGTGTAACCATTAACAATCACTTCAACATATTGCATTATATGTTTGTTTGAAGGAGTTCTTGAGTAGATCTCCAAGACCAACAAAAATCCATTATTATTGATGTTATCAATGTTCTTTCCTTTGTTAATTGGTACAAGAAATGTTCTTGTTCTTAATCTTGCATTTCTGATTTTTTTTAGGAATTCAGGCGTGGAAGTCCCTGCTACAATTGATTTTCTTAAGGTCAGTAAGTTCTCCCCTGTTATTAGGTCTTTTGAATTAGAAAACCATCATCAGAAAGAGAAAATGTTACAGATAGGTTAAACAAGAGGGACTAGCCCTTAACTATCATCAGGTTATCGATTATCTATTCCTCTCTTTCAAAATTGCCCAACAAATTTCAAACAGGTAGAGATTACATATCAGTTGAGGTCAGTTCTTCGTCCTCCTTAACTTCCAACTGGGCAACACCTTCGCTACCGGTGGTGGAAATGGCTGATGCCAAGTTGGTAGCAAAGGTGTTGTATAGTTAGAATTGGGGAGGATGAAGAGTAGACTTCACTTGATATGGATTCTCTGCCTGTTTGCAATCTGTTGTGCAATTTGGAAATAGAGGAATATACGCATATTTGAGGAAAAGGAGGAGTGTGTGGTGAAAGTGCTGGATTGAGTTATGCGGCTATTGTTTAATTGGTCTTTTATATCTTACCTGTTCATTGAGTACAGTTTTCTTGTTTTAGAAGTGATTGGTCGTTGGTTTTTTTTGTATAATTAATTGTTGGAGGCTACTTATTTCGTGACGTTGGCAAGTCTTATGTATACTTCTTGTATATGGGGACTTTCCCCACTTTATATTTATAATATAATACATATTATTCTACCGATTTGAAAAAATGGGACTAGCTCTAACTTAAGTCACTAGAGCATGGAGTGAGAGTGAGATAACGAAACCGTCAAACTTCAAATTATTGTTAGAGTGGGATTTTTAACCCAATCTACAAATTCGTGGACAGTGGGTTAGAGCGGTGGCCTGTTGCGTGAATTATGTGACTTAGGCCCCCCCAAGTACACGAAGAGCATATACCAGGCTACACAACTGGAAAAAGAAAAGAAAAAATAAAGCTCACATCGACTAATTCTATACATAACAAAACAGCCCAATCTTTTTTCACAAACTCCAAGTAGGACACATCTGTAAATTTTGGAATCATAGACACTCACTAATGTGTAAGAAAAGGACACTTCTAGAAATGGCAGCCACCTCATGCTACACCCCTTTAAAATGTGAAAATTCTTTTCTTGCCAAAGATTCCAACATATAGCACAAGGGAAGATATTCCAAAGTAACGTTAATCTTCCCTTATCTTTCCTCCAACCCCAAACTAAGAGAGCCGCTTCAAAATCAGAAGGCATCACCAAGATTGTAAACCTTAAGAGAAAGAGATCCCACACCTGGTGAGCTACAGTAAATGAAACAAGAGGTTACTAATTGACTTTATGTCAATCTTACTCATAAAGTGCCGTATCATCGATTAAGAGCTAACCACTGCACAGAAATCAAATAGTCGATCATAATTAATTTGTTGAGGGAAGCCGTCCATATGAAGTATACCACTTTGAATGACACAAGAGCTCTCCAAATCAAATTCATTGATTCAAACTTGTTTTCTTTTAGAACAAGAGATAAGAAGAAAGATTTAACTGAAAACAATGTAACAAACCATTCGTCTCCCAAATCCATTCTATGATCAACTTCACCATCACTCACTACCGTTGACTCAATTTGGATGGAAGACAACCAAGAAGCCATCAAACCAACTCTCAATCACCATTTTAAAACTCATCGAGTTGATTCGTAACTCAGCTGAGTTAACTTGATTTGATAGTTTCTTAAGATGATTCGGTTGAACTTGATCAAGTGTCAACTCAGTCGTGTTAACGGCAAATGTATAAATAGTTCAAGTTTTTATTGCGGTGGCAAACTTGTTATACTGTAAGTTTCTTTATTCCAGTGGCAAAATTGTAAATGATTCACTCTTTTGTTGAGGTGGTAAAATTGTAACAACCTGAAAACCTGTATTAAAACTCATTTTGCTACATGTTAACTAAAAGCAACCAGAAAACCTTAAGAATGACTTATCGGAATGATTTTAAGGAGTTGGGTAATGATTCTTGGATTGAGTTCCCGATCAGAATGAATGCTAAATGAGTCCTCATTTATTTGATGTTTTGTAGAGCTCTAAAGAGATGCCTAGTCCCATACTAGATGATACCAATTGAGAATTTCAAAGATAATATATATATATATATATAATTGAATCATTTTAAATCGAGTTAACTTTGTTCGGTAAACTCTCGAGTTGAGTTGAGATTTTGAGTTTTCAAACTTTCCTCTCAATTGAACAATTGGTACCTGAGAGGAATCCTCCAAGAAGTCTTGGTCCAATCTAAAATCACATTCATTAATCTGAGTGTCACTATGAGTTGCCACCAAGTATAGATCTGGAAAGCATTCTGTGCCAAGAATCACCACACCAAAGATCCTTGCTAAATGTGATTCAAAAGTCATTGCAACCCACATTAAACCATTTGGCAAACTGATTGGAACACTGGAGAGTACCTTCCACAGGCCCGCACCATTAGAACCTCTAAAAAGAAGATATCACAGTATATAGACGTTCAAAAGTCATCGCAACCCACATTGAACCATTTACCTTTCAAGAACTGACTTGAACACTGGAGAGTGCCTTTCACAGGACCACACCATAGGAATCTCTAAAGGGAAGATATTGCAGTATTTGGATGTTGATTCCTTTCCATCACTGTTCCTCCTCTACAGCGTTTTTGATGTAGTGAGCAATTCAAGTGCCCGATTGGACAGTTACAAGTGTCCGCTAGGGCTGTTTTTTACGTGGAGGGTGATGTGGCAAAGCATTAAATAGGGTTTCTATGGCCCAATCAAGTGCCACTTATCGCAATATTATGGTGTAAATAGGGAAGACTCCCTATGCACTAAGCATAGGAAACTCGTCCTCGTATATATATATACAGTGAAACACTTGAGACAGAACCTGCTGAGGTGGGTAAATCACACGTGAAAGCTTATTTGGAAAACCACACTCCACGTGTACACTCAATCAACCCTAGGTGACATACCAGGTTTCAGTCCCAAAGACATTTGCCAAGTGGCATAAAGTGCTCACCTAAGACCCACGTTTTTTTTTTGTATAAACTTAAAAAACATTAAAAAATTAGATGGCTATTGATACATGTGCCGAAACCTAATATACATGTACTACTGGTGCTTATATAGGTTAAAATATTGTTCACGTTGCTAATCCAGAGGGTCCCCTCTCAAATGGATGGTCTGGATTGGCCAGATCATAATTGTGGCAAAAATCGTCTTGTCTCACCAGCCAAATAAAACTAGTGAGGCAGACAAGAATTCCTTTTGCACACATATATATATATGTGTGTGTGTGTGTATGTGTGTGTGTGTAGATAGATAGATAGATAGATAAATAGATAGAGATAAGAGAGAGAGATTAGTGTTGGGTTGCAATGGGCTTACATGTGCAATTATGTGGAGTTCACAGATTCGATATGGTATGTGTGTGTGTGTGTATATATATATATATAGATAGATAGATAGATAGATTGTCAGGTTGGTGCATTTTTTTTTTTTTCATCTGTTAGAAGCACTGTATTTTCTATTGAATGGCTTTGTCCTAGAATTTAGTGTTGGGTTGCAATGGATTTACATGTGCAATTATGTGGAGTTCGCAGATTCGATATGCCTATGACCTGCTCACCAATCCATTATGGAAGAGAGACTATGACAATTTTGGTATTGATGAACAACTTGTAAGTTCTTAACTCACACTACAAAGCCTATCAGATTGTTCTATTTTCACTTTTTTTCCCTTGTCATTTGTATTAACTATTAAGAAATATTGACCCACTGTTGTCAATTTCTTGGTTGTAGCATGTTATTGAAAAGTTCAAAGGGCAATCTGTCGACGAGAGATTTTCAGAAATTGATCTTCCATTACTAGATGCTTCTTCTTCTGGTTGGTCATTATTTCCATCTTGAATTTCCCGGAACTGTTTTTGAAAATTCTTTGTTTTTATTGATAAACATGTTCATGTGGGAGTTTTGCTTGTAAATTTCTTGTAGTGGATATACAACCCTGATAAGGTGATGCATGTATAACATTCTACTAATACTATATCATGCAGGCCATGCTTTTAATGTAATAACCTCTGCGGATTTTCAGTCTAGCATTGGGAACAACAATGCATGGCTAATTCAGGTATAATTATTAACTACAGTTCACGCCATTTTTCTTATGATATGGATATGGGTATGTATTTATATTTATTCTTTAAACAGTATTTAACTTTAAATGCATTTTTTTAATAGGGCACAGCATAGTGTTTAATCTCGGAATCCGGCTCGGGATCGGCCGAGACAAACCGGCCACATTCAATTTAAAAAAAAAAAAAAAAAATTTGGATCGTTCCGGATCGGGATCGGAACGATCCAACCTGTTTTTGTTCTTCTCGGTTGGGTTTCAACTCGGGGATCGTCCCCTTCCGATCGGACGATCCCTTACACCATGGGGCACAGGGTACTATTGATTTAATTGATTTTGTTATTTCCTGAAAATATTTCTTGAAAGGATTTATTATTGTCTTTCTTTTACTCTAATACTTCTTTGAAATTGGGAATAGGTATACTCATCTGGGAGCAACCGCTGCCAACAATTTTTTAACAATTGGAAAAGAGTTGGTATGTGCTTCAATTTTTTTAATGGGGTTGGCAATTTCGGAAATTTAATTTTAGCATGGAGAACTTTTCCCCTTGTCTTTTATTTTGGTTCTTCTCTTTGATTGGTTATTTGTACTAATAGATGTTTGCTTTAATTTCTATATGATGATGATGTACTATATAATCGATCCTTACTTTTGGTCAACTATCAAATCGCATACAAAGTTTTTTATTCTTTACATGAACTCAGCTGTCAGCTGCAAATTCCACACAATTGACTTGCTAACCAAAAAATTAACTCCATATGATTTGTCGACATGGACATGGGTGTCTGAGTCTCAACACCGATACAGGTGTCTGAGATGGCATTCCCCCAAAATAAGGCATGAGGACACAACCATGTGTGTGCGCGTGTGTGTGTATATATATGTAATATATTTATTTATGTGCTATGCGTGTGTGCCAAGGTTTTAAATTTCGACTTCGCCAGACATTTTGCCAAGGGGGTTCTGGCAAAATTTCGCTATATTTCGTCGATATTTAGCTGAAATGGGGAAATATCTCCATTTCGCCAAGGGGGAAATGTCGACACTTTTGGCGGCATGCCGGTGAAATTTAAAACCATGGTGTGTGCACAGAAGTAGCAAAAAAAGAAAAATGAAAACCAGTAGCAGAAAAGAAAGCACACTCAAAATACAACAAAAGAAAACATCATGTCCTCCTCCAACATAAAAAAATAGTTGGTAAAATGAGAAGGCACATTCAGTTTTCCTTTCATTGTCATCATTTATAATTGTATAATGCTGGGTGATATCGAGGAACTTGATAAAAAGGAGGTTGAGGTTGGTCTTGATCTGAATGATAGAGAGATTAGACTTGGGGTGAAAGGGGAATTGGATATTCTTTTGAAGCAAGAGGAGATTTTTTGGTGACAAAATTCTAGGGCTAGTTGGCTTAAAGAGGGAGATGGGAATATTGGTTTTTTTTCATGAAGTGGCTATTGGAAGGAAAATGAGAAATCATATACATAGTATGGTGGTGGAAGGGAGAACGGTGGATAGAGTTAAGGATTTTGAGCAGGCTTTCTCGTCTTTCTATTCGAGGTTGTATTCATCGGATCAATCATTCAAGTTTGAATTAAATCATGTTAAGGGGCCTAGATTGGATCAATTATAAGCTGATTGGCTGGAAAGACATTTCATGGAAGATGAGATCAAAACGACAGTTTGGGACTTGAGTAGGGATAACGCATCGGGACCGGATGGGTTCATAATTGCTTTCTTTCAGGATTTATGGGATTTGATAAAGGGGGAATTGGTTGAGGTTATGAAGGAGTTGTTTAATTCCTAAGAAGGCGGGGGGGCTAAGGACATTCGCGACTTAAAGCCTATCAGGCTTACTACTAGTTTGTATAAGGTTATTGCAAAATTTTTGGCTTCTAGAGTTAAGATGGTGATTGATACTGTGGTTTCTCAGCATCAAAGTGCATTCATTAGAGGTCGTCAAATTCTTGATAGTATTCTTTTGCCAAAGAATGTGTGGAGAAAAGGAGGAAATCTGAGGAACCGGGTGTGGTCTTTTAATTGGATTTGGAAAAGGCCTATGCTAGGGTAGAGTGAGAGTTCATGGATTTTGTTTTGGAATGGAAAGGTTTTGGGGAGAAATGGCGTAAATGGATGAGAGGGTGCGTGAAGAATGTACAATTCTCCTTCGTTATTAATGGATGTGTTAATGGACTTTTTTCTTCCTCTCGGGGTGTTCGTCAGGGAGATCCTTTGTCTCCTTTCGTTTACACCCTTGTTAGTGATGTTTATAGTTCGTTTCTTAGGACCACGGAAGCCAGGGGTATTGTTAGAGGTTTTCAGGTTGGTTTGAATAAAATTCCTGAGTCCTACCTCCAATTTGCAGATGGCACTATCTTATTTCTTGAGGCTTCAGAGGAGCAGATTTTTTAGGTGAAATGCCTGATTAGAGTTTTTGAGATGATTTCGGGGATGAAGGTTAATCTTGATAGGAGTTCGGTTTCTGGTATACGAGTTCAGGAGGAGCTGATGCGCAGTATTGCAGATATTTTAGGATGTCGTATCGAGGAGTTGCTCATCACTTATCTTGGGATGCCTTTGGGTGGTAATCATCCGTCGTTTCGGTTGTGGTCATTTGGACCCCTGTGCATGAAAAGGTGGAGTCTAGGCTAGCCACTTAGAAGATGAATTACTTATCTCTTGGTGGTAGGATTACTTTGATTCAGTTTTCCCTTGCTAATATTCCGGTCTATTATCTCTCTATGTTTAAATGTCTAGGTAGGAGGGTGGTCAAAGTTATTGAAAATTGCCAACGAGATTTTCTTTGGGAGAGGGGAGGTTTTGGCAAAAAGGATCATTTGCTTAGATGGGATGTTGTGTGTTATGAGATAAAGAAAGGGGCTATTAATCTGGGAAACATTGTTGCTAGGAACATGGCTCTTCTTGGGAAATGGCTCTGTCGCTTTTGCATCGAAAGAGACAATTTATGGCACAAAGTTATTCATAGCAGGTATGGTTCTCATGATAATGGTTGGGATATTAATCCATGTTGGAGGGTGTCCGGGTCTGGCCTTTGGAAAGCGGTTTTTGACTTTCTCCATCTTTCCTTTTTTACTCTCGGTTCTTGGTTGGATCTGGGTCTAGAGTCAGATTTTGGTTGGATCTTTGGTGGCTTGATGATGTTTTGACTGACCTTTATCCTTGTCTGTTCAGATTAAGCTCCAATAGGGATGCTATGGTGGCTAATATTCTTTCCTGTGCCCCTTCTGGGCTTGTTTGGAATCTTTAGTTTTGACGAGATCTTAGGCCGGCTGTTGTGGCTGAGTTGTCTTCTCTTTTTGTGTCCCTCTAGGATGTTTGTGTTGACCCGACTCATGTTGATCGCAAAATTTGGTCTTCTGATAGTCATGTTGTGTTGTCATTTCGATCCTTCTTTCATCTTTTGAGGGTGGTTCCTACTATTCCCTTGTGTTTAGCTCCTTTTAATTATCTTTGGAAGTCGGATGTTCGCCCTAAAGTTAGGACATTTGTTTGGTTGGTTTTACATATGAGAATTAACACTCAGGATGTTCTTCAGAAGAGGCGAAAATATCTAACTATTTCCCCTTAGATGTGTTTTATGTGTAGGCAGATGGAGGAATCAACTGATCATCTTTTTATTCACTGTAATGTTGCCAGGGAGGTTTGGTCTACTTTATTTAGCATGGTGAGTATGGCTTTTGTGCTGCCCTTTGATGTTTAGTCTTTTTTGGGACAATGGAGGTTTCCTTGGATGGGAAAGTGCGGTAGGATGCTATGCATTGCCCTATTTTTTGCGGTTTTTTGGGCCATTTGGAGGGAAAGAAACAATAGAATTTTCGAGGATAGGTGCCATAGTACTCGGTCTATAATTAACAAAGCCTCTACTTCAGCTATTTCTTGGGTGATTTCCAGGGAGGAGTTCAGAAGGCTTTTAGTTACATCTATGATGAGATTGGAGTTCGGTGGTGATGCTGAGTACTTCACATTCCCAGGTTCGGGTGAGGTGGATTCCTCCTACTGTAGGTTTGATAAAGTTAAATTTTGATGGATCTTCCGTGGGGAATCCGGGTCCTTTTGGGGTTGGAGGAGTGTTTAGGGATCATACAGGATGTGTTCTACATGGGTTCTTTGGGCCGATTGGGGAAGGAAACGCAATGAGGGCTGAGGTACTTGCAGTGGTTATGGGCTTGAGGGAAGCTTGAAGTCAGGGGTTCCGTAATTAGGTGGTGGAGGGTGATTCAGCGGTTGTTATTTCTTGGATGAGGGAGAGAAGATGTAATTCGTGGAGACTATATCACTCCTTGTTGGCACTCTCTTTTGGGGAAGGTTTACATTTAGATTTCTCACGTGTTCTCAAAAGTGCCAATGGGTTGGCGGATCGTTTGGCTAGAGAAGGATCTGTTACCGAGTCTTTCTATAGCGGGGCTGTGCTGATTGAGTTCGTGGATGAGGCGATATAGTGTTTTCCTCTTTTGAGGCCTTGTATTTTTTGTTTCTGCTCTTTTCGTTTTTTGTTGTCTTTTTTTGTGGCGGTCTGTCCACTGCTTTGTGGTCTCATAGCCTTGTACAATCTTCATTATTCATCAAAAAAAAATCTTCTAGAAAGTCTAGTATCCTCTTCATGTAGGGAAAAACAAAGTTAATATAGAGGCACAACAGAAGTAGTTCTAGACTGCCTTAAACTATGCAAGTATGAAATAGTCAAAGGCAATCCTAGCTAGGAAAATTAAAGGTGGTAAGTAATGGGTTTTCTCTGTTTTTTATTTTTATTTATTTATTTTGGCAAAGAAGGCTTGGGATGCACATAAGTTTCATATCCTTCTAAAGATGATTACAGTGCCTTCTAATTCATACCAATTGAAACCTGAAGCATTTGAGCTTCTCCTTTACTTGAAATCCCATTCTCATTTACGTTGCGTTCACTAAAACCCAGCATGAGGGGTTAAACATAGTAGAAAAAGGAAGTTTTGCTTGCAAGAGAATGTATCTTACTAACTGTGATCGTGTTCGTGCTGAAATTTTCCTCATAAGAGAATGTCAAATAACCGTGATTTTATGCTATCTTTACATGATTTCCGCCCCTAGTTCTTATTCCCTTGAAGCTCCTCCGATAAAGGAAATCAAAGATACCTAAATGCATTACTTACATATAATAATTATCTTACAGAAAACAACAAAATAATTATCAGGCTACCACACAGTGAAGAAAATGGTGATAGACTCATAGACTAAAAACTTGAGGGGAAAAAGCTTTGAACTTCCTCCTTTGAAGGACATTGCCAATATTAATCTTTGTAAGAGCCACAGTCCAAACAAAGACCTTAGCTCTGAGGAGAGGGGCAGGATGGGCAAACTTCAATTGCACCTACTGGGAAAGAATCAGAGTACCAGAATTGGAAAGGACTTGGGTAAGAAGGTTCCTTTAGGACTTGGCTCATGAGGGTCTAAAGGGGCATTCTTCAGAAAATCAAAAGAGCTGCAATCTCCCTGAGATCAGTGGATGATGATCTCTAAGAAAGGGTATGTTCCAAGGTAATCCACTATCAGAAAAGGAGCAACCAACAATTGATTCTGAACTAGATTGAAAAGATGAAGAAATACAGTGAAAAACTGATTCTTCCCTGGACATCATTCTAGAGGCTACCTTTCTTACCAGGGACTAGAGAAAGAGCTAGAATGCATTTTCACGGACTAGAGGCAGGAACCTCATCCAATTGCCTCAACTGTTTCTGTTAATGCCATACTTTCTTTTAACCACAATTTGCCAGAGTACCTTGTTCTGTTAGGGATCTCCAGAACCATTATGTAAATTCTGACATTTTGGATGGTTACTTACTCCTTTCTGTTTGATAGGTTTTATCATGCTGTATTCGCTGCTTTGTTTTTATTTCTTTGTGTTGGAGTGGGGATGAAGGAAAAATTTTCTGGTTGATTTCAAGCATAGCTCTCCAATTATGTTTCCATTGCATCACATATAGTATAATTTTGTCTTGCATTTTCCTGGCATTAAGGAATCTTATAGATTGTAACTGTTATGGCAAAGGTAATGATGAAGGTGAGAGGTTAGGACAGAGGAAAGATGATAGTGGTGGAAGGGGCATGGGTGGTTGTGTCACGACCTAGGACTAATGGACTTAATTTACCAAACCTTGGCCCGTGACATTCGCGTAAGGTGAGAGGTTAGGACAGAGGAAATGATAGTGGTGGAAGGGGCATGGGTGGTTGTGTCACGACCTAGGACTAATGGACTTAATTTACCAAACCTTGGCCCGTGACATTCGCGTTCAAACGCATAATTCATGGTTAACTAAACTTGTTTGTTAGGTTATCAGAAGAGCTAACAACGGAAGACTAAAGACAATTAATAAAATACCAAAACATAGATAAAATAAATATATATACTAAACATAGTATCATTGCACAAAAGTTCTTACCCATAAAAAATAAATAAATATATACAACAGATTATCTCTCTCTCTCTCTCTCTCTAGGAGGGATCAAGGTATACAATGTCAGCGACATGTCGCCAATTTTGAGGTGGGCGAAACGAAACCAGGGTGCAAATCGCTTTACCCTAATTTCGGCAACATGTTGGCGACATGGGGGAAAAATTTCAATTTTTTTTCGATATTTCCCCCATGTAAAATTTTCATTTTTTTTAAAAATTAAAAAAAATGTTAAGACATTTGTTTTTGCATTTTTTTGATGTATTTAGACACTACTTAGGGTTGTTTAAAACTTGGGGGGGAAATCCATCAAAAATCCCACATTTTCCCAGATTTCCCCATCATTTTCCTTCTCCCCCTCGTATATATGACACTTGATTTCTAGTTTTATTTATCTTTTAATTTACTTACATTCACTTTTAGTTTGACTTAATTAGATGCAGCATCTTTTTTTTTACAGCTTACAGACCTGACAGTGTGTAGGGGGTTCTCAAGCAATAACTTTTAATGTGTAGGCATTTTGTTTTTGCATTTTTTGATGTGTATGGATGCATTTAGGTTTTAATTAGACATGTTTAAAGTTTGGGACAAAAATCCATGGTTTCCCCACATTTCCTCTTTTTTACACCATGTCCCCAATGTCACCTGGCCACATGCCAGGCGACATCGACATGGCAAACCTTGGGAGGGATCACAACAGACAGATATAATCGCGATCACTAAGCTCTATAATCTCTGCTTTCAATTGGCCCTCCAATCACTCATCATCTCCAACCAATTCCTCAGTAAACTCTGAAAGTGTTAGAAAACATTTAATGAGAATGAAATCCCAGTAAGCAATAACTAGAGAAATAAAACAGCGCTAGAAATCATGCTATTTGAAATAAGAATTTAAAAGTATAAATCTTCAGATATAATTCAAATTGAAACATTATGCAATATGAAACATTCCCAATATATGCATTTTAACTTAAATATAAAAGTACCGGAGCACACATATAGGTACATGGATTGGCACGGACACTCGTAGATGCCTTCCCATGATAGTTGGCACACCGGCCTAGCTTACTGGCCTAAAGCCCTTGGTAAATTTCAACTTATAACAAGAGCTTAAGATATATACATATATAACAAGGCCGTATCGTATCGTTCCCCTTCGAAATTGATACGACTCAGTCGAGTCATATTGGTTTCGGTCGGCACTTAAAACCTTGCTCCTACACCTTAATATCCCAGTTGGAACCTCCATTTGCACTTCCTGAACCCCAATTCCCGAAATAGTGCTTTTGTCTAGATTCAGCTTCAGCCTCGATACCATCTCAAAACAATTAAGAATGCACTTCCCTTGGAATACATGTTCCCCTATTGCCTTAAAAAACAAGATAGTCTCTTCTGCAAATTGTAAATGAGACTGGAATCCTATATGACGCAACCTAAAAACCTCTCACAATTCCTTTCACCTCCACGATTCTAAGAAACGTACTTAACACACATCACTCACTAAGGTAAAAAGGAAAGGTGACAACAGATCTCGTTGTCAGATTCCTCGGGATGATTGGACTAGGCCCTTCAAGCACCCTCTAGTAATAATGGAGAATTGGACATTTTTGACCATAGTTTAAAGGATCGTCCGATCCAGAGTTGGATCGGACGATCCATTTCGGGATCGGACCGGGATGATACCCGAGTCGGAACCGATCCTTTATTAATGCTAAATACATTGACTCGGTCCGATCTCAATACGGATCGGACGAGTTGGGTTTTAATTTTTTTTTAATTGATTAAGAACGTCCGACTCGGGCCGATCCCAAGTTGGATCGGCGATCCAACTCGGGGTCGGACCAGGACGATACCCGAGTCGGAACCGAGTTTAAACACTATGTTCTTGACACATCCCCAGATCCACTTACGCCACCTTGCACCAAAACCTTTCCACTCCATTACCAAATCGAAAAACTCCCACTCAACCCTGTCATACACTTTCTCAAGATCAAGCTTACAAACCACTCCCGGATCCTTAGATCTCCTCTCATCTACACATTCATTAGAAGTTCAAATATTGTCAAGAATATGACAGATCACTAATGAAAGCACATTGATTTTGTGAAACCACCAAATCGATAACCATTTTAACCCTAGCTGCCAAAATGTTTCCAATGCTTTTATACAAGCTAGTTGTGAGGTTGATTGGTCTAAAGTCTTTGATATCCCTTACCCTTCCTTTTTTGGAATTAACACAAAGAATGTAGCATTTGTTGCTTTATTGATGATTCCACCTGCAAAAAATTCCTCCATAATCACATAGTAGGGGTGTCAATTGGTTTGGTTTAAACCGAAAACCGAAAGAACCAAACTGAAAAAAGTCTGTTTTTTTTTTTTTTTTTTTTGTTGTTTACATTTCGGTTTGGTTTTTGTTTGGAAAATGAAAAATCAAATTAATTTGGTTCGGTTTTCGATTTAGGATTTGATTAAACTGAACCAAACCGAAAACCCAGCCTAACTTAACTAAATATATGTAAACCGAACTCAACCGAACTAGACTAATATACATATATCTATATATGTATATGAATGTGTGTTTTATGTGTATGTGTGTATATAATTCATAAAATAGCATTAATTTTATCAAACTAAACCAAACCGAATCGAACAACCGAATCTATTTCGCTTTGGTTCGGTTTTCGGTTTTGTTCACTATAGTTTGGTTCGGTTTTCGGTTTTTATTTCGGTTCGGTTGGGTTTTCGGTTTAGTTCACTATATTTAGGTTTGGTTTTGGTTTGGGCACTAAACCAAACCAAACCAACCGAATTACACCCTATCACATAGGTGGAGGGGGATTCTTTATTTGTCATCTCTTGACTGGAGGAGCATGAGAATCATCCTTGGCGCTATGATCACCTAATACGCTTTTCTCGGTTCCTTTGCTTAGATAGGGTTGTTTCCTTCAGACATACCCCTACATCAAAGAACCAAATGACTGACATGCTAACTAGAGAGGGGGTAAGGACGGAGTTTTATTTGGAGCCTCCCACTGGGGAGTTGAGTCTAGAGGAGTGAGGGGATGACTTTCTTGTAGCGCTTCTCTGTGGTTGGTTGTTTATTTTTCTTTTTTATTTGATGCTGCTTTGTTCACCTTTGGTGATCATATACATATTTTTCACGCTTTGATGATTAATGAAATATTCTGTTAATTATCAAAAAAAAAAAAGAAAAAGAAAAAAATTCCTCCATAACCCGTAGTAGCTCATTCTTAATCGTCTCCCAACAATCCTGGAACAAAGGCCATTGTGTAGCTGCCCGGCCCAAGGGCTTTATCCTTACTCAAGTCCCAAACTGCTTGTCTAACCTCCTCTCCCTCAAAGGGCCTCTCCGACGACTAGGATTTGGATCTCTCCAAATGGGGACCTTCCAAGTTTTTATGGTCAAACTTGAAGGCTTGTTCTGAGGAGTACAACCTCGAGTAAAGAGAAGAGGAGGCCTGTTCAAACTCTTCCACTCTATTTACCATTCACCTGTCCACCACCATACTATTTATGCAATTTCTAATTTTTCTCCCACTTGCCATTTTGTGAAAAAATACAGTATTCCCATCACCCTTCTTAAGCCACGTTACCCTAGATTTATGTCTCCAATGAATCTTCTCTTGCTTAAGTAAGACACCAAATCCTTAACACTTTCATGTGATTTGCTTGGTCTTTTGTAGGGCCTCTAATCCTTTGCAATTTCCTTAGCTTCTTGCAGAGGTTTAAATTTTTATTGTCTTTATTTTTGTGGAGAATGCTTAACTCCTATCTTGTATATGTTTTCACTTGTGTTAAAGAAATTTATAGTGATTCAGAGAAAAACATACTATAGGATGTTCATACACTTAGAAAAAAACTTCCTTGCGATCATTGCATTCTAGATATGGATTCAGCTGAGATAACTCATATGGTCTACCTCTTTGGCTGGTTCTATACTGGAGTAGGAGTGGATTTAACTATCCTTGGTTATCTGAAGGAAACAGGTATTTATCAGTTAGAGTTGGTATAAAATTTGTTTCCTTGATTCGTTTGGCGTTTCTACAATCCAAATCCCTTCCCCCGCCCCTTTTTTTGCATTAGAACTATTTCTTAATTAGGATTCCATGAAAAGACCATCTGAGGTTCTAATGACGCTCTTAAAATCAGATTTTCATATAGTCGGTTGCCTTGGAAGAAAACTACCATGTATTTAATGCTGTGTAGAAAAAGGGAAGCGGTATTTTTCCTCACTTGAAGTGCAAAAAGGCAAGGTATTTGTTAAACACCTTTTCCTTCACTCCAGGGGTTGTAAGTCTTCTTTTAAGCCATTTCCCTAATATGACAGCACTCAGATTGGTGTTACCAATGGACATTTAGATTCTTGTAGGTACTGAAGGTTAATGGACATTTGATTCCATTAGGTAATATTGTCCAAGTATGAAGGGAAAAGGGCATGAATCCTGTTTGAGACTCGTTCATTCGTGATAAAAGCAACCACAAAACTTTATGATATTTTTGCTATTTTTGTGCTATCATTTATAAATGTAAGGTGGTTTGCTCCTTTTGGATTTCACTACTCACGGACTCGAAGAGATGTTAATATGGCATTTTATTTTGTGATTGGAAGTTATGATGTCTTCCTATATCTTGGAGCTATTGGACTTGATTTTCACCTATTGGTAGGGGTGGCCGTGTGTCGGGCTGCCCAATAGAGAAAATATGTTGGTCAGTAGGCTTTACACTGGTTAGCTCGGACTGGCCAGGTCAATTTTTGGGCAAGGCAAGTGGAAGTCGGCCTGTTCCAACCCAATAATATTACATATTCATATTTGTATATACTTTTAAATTTGTGATGTTACATTCATTTATTTGAATTTTTGGCATTAACGATAACTTTATATATGTAGTATACAAGATACTTATTCATATGTTTATTTCATAAATATGAACTTTGGCTTTTCATTAAGAATATACAGAATTTTATGTATGTAATATAATAGATACTTCAAAACTTCAGTTTTTTTTATAAATATATTTTGAAATAATGTTCAAAACTATTAATTTTCAGTTTAACGGCCGACCTTGGGCTCACATAAGAGCTTTTATATTAGTGCGTAAGCCTGGCCCGAGCCTGACCAAGCTTGGTCCATTCCCACCTCTACATATTGGAGAACTAATGATGCTTGAAATTTTTTGAATGTATAGTAGGGTGCTTTGGAAATTTTTAGAGGGGGAAAGATAAGGTTAGGAATGAACATATCCGAGGGTGTCTAGGAGTAGCCCAAATAGGATATAAAAAGTATAGGAAAGTAGGTTAAGCTAGTTTAGGCCTGTGAAATGAACAGCTAGGGTGGAGCCTGTGACAAGGTGCAGCTTGCAAGGGGGTCTATACTTAAGGTTCTAAAAGTTTGACATTGAGACCCAAGAGGACCTTAATGCAGTTGGCTAGAATTGATTTAATTACATACAAATTGATTGAGGATATGTTTTTTGACAGATTAGGATGTGGAAAAGGATTTATATTGCCGATCCCAATTAGTTGAGATGAGGTATTTTGTTGTCGATGCTATTATTTGGGAGGGGGAATTCCCTTCATAGACCATGCTAAACCTATTTTTGTCAACTCATGTTCGATTTGGTAGAGTGATAACAGATTCTTTCCCTTCTTTAGCATTTGCCTCTTCGAGTTTAAGCTTATTAAACATATGAACTTTTGAACAAATTGTACGGACTGGTACCTACCGTGTGATATGATTTGGGCTGTCAACAATCCGAGCTGGCTCACTCAGGTCCGGGTTCAGCTTTCATGAGCTGAGCTTGAGCTCAATAATCAAGCTTGTCAGCTGAGCCCGAGACTGGAAAAAAGCTCATTTCCTTAATGAGTCTAAGCCTAACTTGGGTGGGCTCATCTCGTTTACTTAATTATTCATATTTTTATATTATTTATAAAAGTAAAATAATATTGTCGAGTTTTGAAAATAAAATTTATAATTTGTAGTTTTTTGTTATATATGCTAAATTCATGGACTCCGACGATTTGTAACTATCAGGTTTTCTGTGCATATGGCTCGATAACATTATTGGATGAGTCGAGCTTGAGCCCAAAATTTTTAGTGAGCATGAGCTGAGATTGTACCTTACTCAATGATTACGAGTCTGATGAGCTGGGCAAAGCGGAGCTTGGCTCGGCTAGTTTACAGCCCTAGATGTGATGTATCATATCTCCGAGATCTATTTTTCAAATCTTAACTTGATCCAATTTGCATGTCTTTTCACATAATACTTATTTTAAACTTTACCAAAAAAAAATTATTCTAAAGAAGCTATTCTCTTTCTTTATTACCAAAGCCAATAACTAATTTAATCTAACATTCATATTATTCTTTTTTTATCTATTATATTTTGTTCTTTTTATTTTTTCACCTTGTGTAGCACTGTAGCTCAAGGTTTCTTTTGGTGGTGATTTTATGTTGAATCAGAATACGTTGCTTCTTGACCTTCCATTTTGTTTTGTACAATGTTAGTTAGATAGCTTTAGTTTAGCTGTTTCTTTTTTCAAGCAATTTGTGTCTATGGGGTGTTCCCTTTTAATACAAATAAGATATTTAAGACACACCTTATTATTATTATTATTATTTTTTAAAATGTGTCTTGTTGAAAATTAAAATAAAAAATACTGTTTGTGTTGATGGAGGTGCTGTTCAATCATTGAAGTTTCAGTTTAATGCATTTTCTCTTTGAACCTTGCCTATATGATCAGTGTTTCTTCATGTGCTTATGTATACTTCATTCTTTAATATTACTTCCGGTTCCTCTTTTCTTCATCACATGGTTCCTGATTGCTACTTAGACATTGTAAGTTTTTTGATTTTTCTTCTTTTTATCTTTTTTGCTTTTTAAATATTCAGCTAGTTTATTGGATGGTGTTGCTAGCATTGGCATGGTGGAGCTTGGTGAAGTTCGGCTTGCAGCATATCTAGCTGAGAAGAAGTTGACAGGGCAAC
>JAUPMG010276580.1:0-18820 GCA_031762675.1 Pachysandra terminalis | reverse complement strand
TAGCATAAAAATTAAATTAGATACTTTCTCGTGGGATCGACCCTTACTCACACTACTGCATATAATTATTCCAAGAGAATAGAATTTAATTTGGGTGCCTACGACAGCACTTACTAGTTGTCTACAAACTCTGGACTGAAGTTGAACAACCAAAATTGGAGGCTGTTGAGAGCGGACCTGCATCAAGCGAAATGGGGATTCAACAAACAATGGTCTGCAAAGTTGAGTGAACTGATGACAATAACGACTACAATGATGACTCTATCATGACCAATATCTTTGAAGTCAGCCACAATAATCAAGCGGTCCTTGAACACCTCGAGGACGGTGTTAAATCCGTTCTCGAGACTCTTGAAGAAGTAAACCTCGGAGCTGGAGAAATTAAGCAGGCAACTTTTGTAAATTTCGGCCTATCTCCCGAGGAGAAGTGTAACCTTGTGTATATATTGGAGGAATACAAAGATGTCTTTGCTTGGTTGTATGATGAGATGTACGGTCTGGATCCTCACTTAGTCACACACTGACTTCACTTATCTAAAGATGTTAAACCTGTGAAGCAACATGCTCGAGTGTTCAAATCCGAGATCGAGTTGCAAATTAAGGACAAAGTGGAGAAGCTGTTAAAAGCCGGTTTCATCAAGCCGATTCAACATCCAACTTGGCTTGCGAACATCGTTCATGTTTAGAAAAAGAACGGAAAGATCCTGTGTTGCGTTGATTTCCGAGACCTTAACAAGGCAAGCCCCAAGGATGAATTCCCCTTGCCCAACATGGATCTCTTAATCGATGCCACGGCTGAGCACTCAATGTTCTCTTTCATGGACGGTTTCAGCGGTTACAATCAGATGTGAATGCACCATGCTGGTGCACCGCATAACTCCCATCGGCAATTTCCATTACACGGTCATGCCTTTCGGCCTAAAGAATGCCGGAGCTACCTATCAAAGAGCCATGACGTCTATTTTCATGATATGATCCACCTTGAAGTTGAAGACTACGTGGACGACATAGTGGTGAAGTCTCGAGAGTGAGGAGATCATCTCGAAACATTGAAAATGGTTTTTCAGCGGTGCAGCCTCTATAACCTAAAGATGAACCCGACCAAATGCACTTTCGGGGTCATTTCCGGGATCGTTGTACACCGACAAGGCATCGACCTTGACCCTGCTAAGTCCAAAGCGATTTTGGAACTGGCTCCGCCTCGGACCTAGAATCAGTTGAAATCCTCCTTGGAAAAATCTCCTACATCAGAAGATTCATCCCCGGTCTCTCTGCTCATATTTCCCCTTTCATGCCATTGCTTCGCAAGGGAGCCTCATTTATTTGGTATCAAGGATGTCAGCAAGCCTTCGAGAAGATCAAAGACATTCTGAGACACCCCCACACCATGGTTTCACCAACACCGGGGAAGCCACTTCAGATTTACTTGGCTACCTCGGAAGACGCCATTAGGGGGTTGCTCGGTTAAGAAAACGCTCAAGGGATTGAAAAGCTGGTGTATTACATTAGCAGGCTCCTTTGAGGTCCAGAGTTGAAACTCTCACAAATTGACAGAGCCAAGGATCGCGAATGGATGATGAAGTTCGATGGCTCGGTCAACGCCGACGGTGGTGGTGTCGGTATTGAGTTCACATCAGATAACAATCATCACCTTTATTTTTCTTTCAAATTGGATTTCTTGTGCACCAACAATAGGGCTGAGTATGAGGCTTTATTAATCGGACTCATCCTGGCAAGACAATTAAAGATAGACAGGTAAAGAGTTTTCGGGGACTCAAAAGTTATCATTTCACAGATCAATGAAGGCTTTGTTGTCAAGGAACCAAAACTGGTGCCTTATAGAACCGCGATACATGCTCTAATGACGAGGTTCCCTGAATGCACTTTATCTTACGTCTTAAGATCGAAGAATCACCAAGCCGACCTCCTAGCCAACCTCGGGAGTAAGATCCCTATGGAAGGAAGCTCGCAACGCGTCGACGTTATCCGCAGAGTCCTCCCGGCTACTCTCGATTCGATTCTCGAGAAAGAAGATATCCTCCCGACTGACTTGAGGCATCATATTTTATACAAGCTCTGACAGCCGGTATCGGCAAGAGGAATTTCAATGAAAAGGCTTGCTAACTTTGTCGAAATCAATGAAGCCTTGTATTTTAAAACTTCAGCCGGTGTCCTGCTAAGGTGCGTTGGTGAGGAAGAAGCCCAGCAGATCCTTCTTGATATCCATGAAAAAACTTGCAGAGTACCAGATTCCATCCCTTTGAGCAGGAGTCTGCATAGATTCGGTGTCCATTTCCCCACAATGGTTCTTGATGCCACTAAAACACAGAAGGAATGTGATAGATACCAAAGACCGGTGGATGTTATGGAAGCCTGACCTATAGATACACATAATCAAGATTGGAGGGAGCCTTTCATCCTCTACCTCCGGGATGGTTCCCTGCCCAACAACACTTTGGAAAGATGCTGAATCCAGAGAAGGGCGACCCGATTCCAGTTACATGGGGACGATCTATTAAGGGCCAGTTTCGACAATCGGCTGTTGAAGTGTGTTAGCCCCTTCGAGGCTGAAACCGTGCTCCGTGAGGTTCACTTAGGTTCCTGTGGTGTTCACCAAGGCAAGGAAAAAATGTTCGATCAGTTGGAAACTATTGGCCTTCTATGAGGGATGGCGCCTTTGATTATGTAAAAAGGTGTTCTCGGTGTCAAATTCAAAGCGACATCCCTTGACGCTCGCCTCAGGCCCTTCAGTCAGTCATAAGTCCTTGGCTCTTCCACACTTGGGAGCTCAATCTGATAGGTCCCACTAATCCTCGAAGCAGACGAGGGCGCGCTTGGATTCTCGTTGCCACTGACTACTTCATAAATTGGGTCGAGGCTACAGCATTACGGAGAGTAACCGGGGCAACTGTGGCTCAGATCCGGACCACCGCATAGAATCATTACTGATAACGGCCTGAATCGTACAGTTCGATTGTTGCTCACTGAGAGCCGTGTCACTCATCTTAAGGCCACTCGTTATTATCCCCAAGGAAACGGCCAAGCCGAGGCTACAAACAAGACACTTATCAAACTCTTGAGCAAAATGACCTATGATCACCCAACCCGGTGGAACGAACACTTGTTCAATGTTGTTTGGGCATATCGCGTCTCAAAACACCACACGATCCAGGCCACACCCTTTTCCTTAGTCTACGGGACTAATGCCATACTTCCCGTCAAATTGCAAGTTGCTTCTGCCCGAGTTCTACAGGCAGCCGAGATCGATTGGGATACCCATCACCTTGCCATTATCAGGATGCACGAACTAAAAAGCTTGGACGAGAAACGTTAGCACGCCTTTATATGGAATCTTCAGTATCACCAGGTGATCTCGAGGACATACCAGAAGAAAGTATCTCCACGAGACTTCGAACCGGGCGAGTTTGTTCTCCGAGCCTCGTGGTACGAGTGAAGCATTACTATCAAGCATAAGTTTCGCGCTCTGTTGGGACAGACCCTTTGTGATTGTCCAGGCCTATCCATCCGGCTATTACAAAATTTTATCCTTTGAAGAAAATGCCCAAGAAGAGCTTGTAAATGGTAAATGGCTAACAAAGTATTATTATTAAGGGAGAACTCAAAGTTATGCAATACAAAGATCATCATTCTCTGATAACGTTACATATCTCGGTAGGAAGTAAACTTTGAGACATAAAAGTTTCTGTTGGATGGTCCATAACAGCCAACTCATGCTTGACTTTCTCTTTCTCGGCCTCGAGTGCGAGAGCCATCTTCTCGACCTCTCGGACCTCCTGCTCCTTGGCGGCCAAGTTGCTCCTGAGAAACTCCACCTCCTTTGTCTTCTCGGCGTATGTCTTGGCTAGACCGAATATCATCTCCTCGGCCTGAGAAATCTTCTTTGAAATCTCGCTCTTTCTCGCCACTAGAAGCAAAGCTTTCTCAACCTCGGTCAGGCAGAGCCTCAACCAGTCCACTTTGAAGCCCAGCCTCTCGACACTCAGGATCGTCCCCTTCCAGCCGACCAATTCCTCGAGAGTTATAGAAGAGGGGCTTGCCTCACTCATAACATTTAACAAAGAGCAGAGCTCGGTGAAACCACCACTTCTGACCCACATAGAGGGGATCGAAGATCCCTCTGAAAGGTCCCCAAAAGCATTAAGAACCGCCTCCATCCATTTTACTAAATTTTTAGGAATAAAGTACCCTTCGCATACTGAGATGCGCTAGCCGGTATGCTCAATCTTCTGTATCTTCGCCCTCGGGGATCCACCAGCACCAGAAGCCACGATAGCCGAGGTAGAAGAGGTAGCAGGGCCATCATCAATATCATTCACCTCTCGAATTTGGCCTGCTAAGCCTTGGGGTAGCGCCGTCCTTGCACCGTTTCGGGCTGGGGATTGACTTAGCGAGAGGAAGGTGATCATTCGAGGCGGGGGCATTAGGAGAGGTGGCTTCTGCTCGGATTGACAGATCATTTGAGGATTTAGCCGATACTCTGGGTTTTCTCGTGGACAAATCGAGGGGCACGAAGGCATCCAGTACGGCCAAGGTAGGTAAGAGAGCCGAGAGATTCGGCGAACCCGATACATCAGCACTTTCCTTTTCTGGGGACTTCTCCTTGGCTGCAAGAACCAACCTCCATGAATTTTCCCTTGGCATTGAAATGTTCCCCACCGAATCAAGGCCATGATCCATTTCGGGAGTGGCCTCCGTATCGCTCCTCCGAGTTTGCCCATCGTCGGTTTCCCTCTTCTCGGGTGCTGTTTCACCGCCCGTTTCGGACTGATAATCAGTAGGTACATCCTTGGCTAAACCCTCGAGCTCCGCATCCCCAATGTCTAGAGCACTAGTGGGAATCTCACCCCCTCATCATCAGTCTCAGAGTCACCAAAATCTTCGGAGGAACTCGAAGGATCTTCGAGAAACTTGACTTTATCTTGAGATGATACCCAGAGCCGGACCAGGCGATCGGTTGGATCTTCTTCCACTTCAACCTCCAAGTCTTCTGAAGGTGATGACACCGTGGCAGGGACCTTATCCGAGGTGGGCATCATGGGATCTTCTCTCTCCTCTGACTAATAGACTGCCAACTCGGCTACTATCTCATCAAAGTTCATCTGAGAAATTACAGGGAGAGAATAAGCATCCGGCCTATGCTTCACCCGTCTGACCCTTAGGACATCCTCCATGGGTCCAAAGCTAGGCCTTATAGGAGCTTCAAGTTCAGAGTCAGAAGGAATCTCAGGGGCGCTAGCAATTACTGACCATTAGAAAGAAGAAGATATATATGCGAAGGAAAGAAATGGAAGCATAAAATTACGAGGAGAAAAGTGATGATGCAGGTGACTGCATAGCAAGCCACCTGTGGTTGAAGGTTTCTCTTCCTGCAGAGAAGTCCGAACAGGCTCAGCGGGTCTCAGTTCGCCAGTCCCTTCGACCTTTTTCTTTCCCTGACAGAAAAGAGAAAAACAAGCTATATGACAAAAAAGAACCTGAGAAGAGAAGAAGACATCAAGACGTATTTAAGATGCCAATTACCTTATCAGCCCTGGATGTCGGCTACCGAGAGATGGATGCCCGGGTTGGAGGAGGACACGTTTCGGTTGTCCCCTTTTGGGTCTTGGCTTCGCTGGTCGCTGGGGCAAGAAAGGGTTGAATCACGAACCTCGACATCAAAGGCTGGGGATTCGGTTTCGAAATACCTTACGAAGGTCGGCCCGACTGTTTGAGGCAATTCTCCTTCTGAGAGATTACCAGTCGCGACTCTTCGGCCTCCGATTCTTTGAAGCGACACACTTCTCCAAGGAATTCCTGCCAGAAGGTCAGCCATTTGTTGGAAGCCTTCCCTTCTCTCCACTTTGAGACCAACGTTACGGCCTTAAAGGAGGTGAGGTGCTTACCCACTTCTTCCGAGATGAAGCCCCTGCCTATATCCTTGACGGCTGACCCTTTCTTCGAAGGTGCCCGAGGTGCTCTTTGATCGAACCCAAATTGGCGCATCACTCGATCCGGATTGTAACTAACACCGTTCAGGATATTATCCTCAACCCGTTTGAGAAGATAACCTTGGTGGAGAATCGCCAAGTAATCCCGAGACTCTTGAGACAAGCTCGACCAGAAGGATGTCTCTAGTGTTTGACCCTCCTGGTCAGCCTCGTGAATCTGCTCAACCCTCGCGATGGCCCGAGTGTATGGTCGGAAGACGAAATGCCTTTCGACGTCGAGCACAAGCGATAAAGAGCATTCGGTCTGAGGGATCTCACCTGACCAAAACTTCACGCGAGGGTGAGGTCCATCTGCAGACTAGATTCGCGAGTTCTTTGTAACCTTAACAGGAGCATAGGCCGGGTATCTCTCCCACAAAAATATTTGCAGAAAGCCGGCATCCACTAAAATCTCGACCGTTCTCTGACCCTGAGAGCGGGCCTGGTCGGAGGTCAGCAAATTCAGGTTCTCGTACAAGTTTCCCAAGAAGAGAGGAGCCAAAGGAACCGATACCCCCTGAGCCAATTTAATGGCCAAAGGGAAAAGTTTTTTGTTCACTTTGTCATTTGGATAACCCTCCAAAACAAAGTGTGACATCCACATGCTTATGTACGCCGCTAAGCCGGTCGGGCCCTCTTGAGCCTCACCCTCAATCACGTCCATGACATTGGACCCGCGATGAAGGTTTCTCATCTCTCCAAAATTGACGAATCCATCCCGCCATCATCCGCCGAGATCCCTCTTTACTCCCGTCCCCGCCTTTGCTGTTCTTCTTAGACTTGATTATGGAAGGCTTAGAGGACGCCCTCATACCTTCTTGAAGAAGGTATTATGTCGCTTTCTCCTCTTGGGAGAGCTTTATCGAGGTCGGGTTTTGGGAACCCAACACGAGTAGGCTGTAAAGTACCTCCATGTCTTCGAGGGTCGGGGTGATTTCCCCGAAAGCAGTAACAAATGCATGAGACTCGGGATTCCACCGCATCACGAGCTCCAACAAACCGTCGTTGTCCCGAGCAATCTCGGTAAGAGAAACTCGAACAGCATTGAAAATACCCGCCGTCTTCAGCTTTTCTTGGTGGACAGGGTTGTTCAGAATAGACTTCGACCAAGTGGGCCTACAAAAGCAACAGGATGGTCCCCTCGAGACACCCTGAAGTATGGGACTGAAGAAAAGTGTTTACCTTTCCCCAAGACTTCGTCAAAACCCGGGTAAGGCGTCTGAATGGCTCCTTCTTCGACTTGGAATGGCGGAATCCAATGGTTTACTTGAGTCCAGAAACTGGACGAAAGAACTGGTGGAGGAGGAGTTGACACCCCCTTAGCAGCTTTCTCGGCCTTCTTCAGAGATTTCGTAGATGCCATTGAATCGAAGGAGAAGAAGAAATGCACGAGCTCCTTAAGAGTTAGAATGCAGGTTGCAGAGCGAAACAACAACAGAGAAGGAGAAATCGATTTTCAAAGGTGAAACCTTTGACATATTGCCTCGCCTTTTATAAGGCTCCCCGCAATCATGAAAACCGCTTGGGATCCCGAAAGTGGTTTCAGGACTGCTAAGCGGTTCGAATTACGCTCAATCCTATGGAGACACCTCAACACGAACATTTAATGAAGCGTGTCCCGCATCCCAAGGAAGCCCATACGACGGCTAAACCACGAGTCAGTAACGATACGATTGCCCAATCAATTTAATGCATTGCAGTGCTTGCACTTACAACGTGTTCTGCCAACACGTTCTAAGTGTAGGAAGCTAATGATGACCCCCCAAATTGCAAATTCAAATTAAGCCAATAAGATAAAGCCACCTAGCACTTACCTTCGGTATTGCACCTCATATCCCTGCTCCAATATCTACTCGAGACATGCCTTCAATAGGATATGCACAGATTTGTTTGGCGCAATAACCCTGAAGTTGAACCCCTGAAGGAATCAACCTCGGAGTTACCCCTAAGAAGCAGATGAAGACACTGTGACCCTATCTTGGGTTTTGGATTGACTCAATGATCTAACCTCAACGGCGGACAGAGGCAATTTGATCCCACACAGAATCTGGGTAAAGACTTAATGATCTAATCCCAAGATCGGTTAGAGGCAATTTGACCCCACTCTGCATGAGAGTAGACTTTATGATCTAACCTTCACACTGGATAGAGACAACAAGATCTCGATCCGAAACAAGATAAAGGCTTTGTGATATTGTCCTGAGGACGGGTAGAAGCTTTGCAGTTCGAACCCGAAGACCGACAACGAGCTTACATATCCATTTGGGAAGCGAAGGGAGACTCCAAGGGTTCACACCGATGCCAAACCTGCACGATAACTCCATGATTTCACGCGGGTATAAGATGTCTCCAATCCCTTTCGAGACACCACGACAGCCTGATCCACTCTAAAACGGGTGATTCATCATTCGAACTCATAACATCGACTCGACCCTTGTGGCGACGTCTGTATCATGATGAAATCCTCGAGAAGTAATAATGCCACTTCAACAAATGAAGACCTCGTCTTACATCCCAAAATCCTAAGAAAGGAGTAGCTGTTTCAGGGTTGACAAATACCTCTGAAACGGGTGATTCATCATTCGAACTCATAACATCGACTCGACCCTTGTGGCGACGTCTGTATCATGATGAAATCCTCGAGAAGTAATAATGCCACTTCAACAAGTGAAGACCTCGTCTTACATCCCAAAATCCTAAGAAAGGAGTAGCTGTTTCAGGGTTGACAAATACCCTGGGTATAAGGGATCCTGAGATCGTGAACCGAGTTGCTATACAACATCAAGTAAACAACTCCGACTCGATGTTACGAAACACTATACTCGGTCACAACACAATCATCATACTCGAGAGCAACATCTCAGGTTTTCTGAAAACGCTTGAACAATAAGATAAAAAAGCGGAGGGTGTAAAGGAATGGTGGACTAGAGAGATATCCCATCAAACTCATGACGGTTGCTTAGCAGTTGAGCTAACCCACATAGACGAACTCATGACGGTTGCTTAGCATTTGAACTCTTTAAAGTCCCTTCCGGTTGACTCTCATAATTGACTATTGTCGTCTCAGTTTGAATCAGCTAATCCGTTTCAGTTAACCGTTTTTAGGGATCAACAGTACCCAAATGGTGGGCCCAAATGTGAGCCCCATCTAAGCATCGAATAGGGGGAGGTAGGCCCATCTAAGCCCAACACAATGATGAGTTTCATTGCACACGTGAAGTGCTGGGCCCTGGTCAATGATAGTGTGGATGCACATTGTAGGCCACCATTCACGTGATGCCACTACCGTTGGTCTCTGTAACACCACTAAGTTATTTTAATGGTATGTGAACCCATCAACTCGAGCTAAATGACATCTATAGGAAAGGAAAATGGGTTTTGTCATACCACTTTCTATTTTTTTTCCTTCTCTTTCATTAATCGAAAGTACTTTAAAAATGGGTTTTGTCACAAAACCTAATTAAGATAAAATATACAGCCTTTTAATATATTAATTTTTAAAATATATACTTTTATAAAAAAATTATATTCAACATAATCTTGAATATAGTATTAGAGATACTGGGTGACTCATATATCAGATAAGAGTACAAGTTGTAACGCTATTTTATTTTTGATGTAGTGAAGGCTTATTATCTCTAATATACGTAGGTTTTGTCAAATCATATATATTTGTGTGCATTGTTTGATCTTCGTTTTTGCTGTATTTATTATTATTGTTTGATCATATCAACATATAAGGTATCGGGTTACACGAAACCCAAACCAATTTATATAATATCACTAACCTGTATCATTATGGGCAGGGGTTAAGCCAATTACCCTTTTAACCCACCCTTCCTGGCTGAAGCTCATGACATTTGGCAGGTGTTTTAGGCTGTGTTTGTCACTGTTTGATTAAATGCTTATTCTTATGTTGAACTTATGTAGGTCTTGGAGATGGTGTGGGGTCAGGCTCAGTGTTCGTCAAAAGGGCAGAGCACATGTAGTGATCCTAACCCAGTAATTAATTATTTAAAATTAATTAAATTGATTAACTGAGCATAACATGGAAATACAAACCAATATGTATAGAAAACCTAGATTACTCTATCTAAGAATGATTATAAGCAAATAGGATAACTCCATTTTATTAAGCTAAATTTGGAATACATGAATCTATTGTCTTAGCTGTGCACATTAATAACTATGGTTCAGAGTTTAGCTAAACTAGTGATTAAAATAAAGTTTGGGCAATAATAATAATTAGTGGATAGTGTTGATCAGGCAAGCTAATTTAACCCCACTTTACACGCGGCACTTGATTACGAGCGCATGTACACGTTTTGGGTATAGCCGCATACACTGAATCATTCAATAAAGCTGAAACGGCTGTACAGCCGTCACAGCTGCGTACGGTGATTAGACCGTTTTGGTGAAAGCAAGATTTGAAACGTTAGAGAGATATCTGACCGTTCTTATCACCAGAAAAAGGTAATAGCTACTCAAGGAAGCTAACTTTTTGAATTCCAGCTTATGGAGGGACACCACATGTCCCAAACCCAACAAACACGTTCCTTCCTTCCTTCTGAAATATCAAAAGATTAAGGACTTATGTTCCGCAGCATACTGCCTTTTTGACTGTAGAACTTCGAAAATGATGCTTCTAACTTCAAATATATTAGTAAAACTTTGAAAATGATAATTTTATTCCAAACTTTAAGACATATAATTCGTATTATTTTTGTCTTCCCTAGGTGCTATAAACTACACTAAACTACACGCAACTTATTGCTCTTGTGGATAAAAGCTCCCTTTGAATCACTTATCTAAAAGTGCTTACTCAAAAGCACAAGCAAAATCCAAACACAACCTTAGAAAAGTTTTCATGCTGTAGCAGCTTTTTGTACAAGTCTACAAACCAATAATATTAAAACCTTTTTGGTGATCTCTTAGTAATAGTAACTTGTAAATGGAATTGAACCATATGATTGGAAGGCATCAAACATGGTTCCTTGCTTTATGAATTATGATCATCTTTCTATATATATATATATATATATATATATATATCATATATTTTTGATGTGTTTAGAAAGTGGAAAGCAATTGTTGGGAATGAAATCGGTTTAAAATTGAAAAGTTTCACGTCGAATAATGATAGAGAGTACTGCAACAATGGATTGGGGGACTAATGTGATTTGAATAGGATCAAAAGATTAAAATGATTCCTAGAACTCCAAAACAAAATGAGGTTGCTGAGCAAATGAACATAACAATTACTGGACGTGCTAAAAATATGAGGATAGATGCTGCATTACCTAAATCTTTTTGGATAGATGTAGTCACTACCATGGTATACCTGAGAGGAGTTTCAGTTATTTTATATATATATATATATATATATTTCATACATGTAAGTGTAATCATATACACTATATGAGTGTACATTTCATGGTTTACAATACTGGAATCGGAGACCGAATCGATATCGGTCGGTCTGGATCTGTTACAGAAAAAAATTAAAAAAAATTGGACCGATCACCCGACCAAGGGTACCGATCACTGGACCGCCGGTCCATAACTTCGCGATACATTTTTTTATATCATGGGTTGAGATTGGACACTATGGTCCAGTCCCAGTCGGGACTGGCCGATATGGATGGTATCGGCCGATCCATGAAACCATGGTACGGTTTGCATGCATCGATTTGACGAGGAAAAGAAGGTGGGACGAAACGGACAAACGACCCTTGAATGGACTGATAAGGATACGACTCTCATTGTTAGTAGAGATTCATCTCTATCTAATCAGCCAACTCATCACAACAACCAACTCAACTGAATGAGATTCAAATGAAGAGATTTGAATTCAAATGAAGAGATCGGATGAGATTCAACTGAATGAGATTCAAATAAAGAGATTTGATTCTATAGATTTTACCACACGTAACTCTCCACAACCGATTAGAGATTTTGTAAAATTCTGTAACCAACTTTTACCTATATATGGATAAACAATCAGAGAATCCTCAACTATCTTTGAGGAACTCACAAATTCAAACTCTCGTACTTCGTACGCGGTCAACCAGCAGAAACAACGCATGTTCATCACCTTGTGTTTTTTTTTTCCCTTCTCTGGATTTGGAAGTCTTCGTAGGCTCTTAATATATTGCAGCCGGGGAAAAGTCCCATGCCCAAGGATGCACTACTTGGTCTTTTTCAAATGATGTTTAAACAACATCTAGTATTGGAGTTTTTAAAGAAAGACAGGAAGGATACAATGGATCCATTTTCTCTCATTCAAACAACGCCTGGAACAAATCATCTGCAGCACTTACCTACAAACAGCACCTCCGAGAAAGGTGTAAGGTTAAGGCTGTTGATTGTATATATATTTTACTTAATTTTAATCACCGGGAAAAACACTTTCTACTTTGAGAACGTGTTACTTTTCTGGTCTGCATGCATCCAACCAAAAAGAGGAATATAATATTTCACTCTTCCATATATAGTTTGGCTTGATCAGTCTTAGAGGTTAGGACTTGGGACGGTAAACGAGTCGAGCCGAACCGAGCTTTTTCCAGCTAGGCTCGTGCTCGTAAGACTTGAGCAACTCTCAGACTCGTTAAAAAATTTTTGGCTGAGATTTGATAAAAAAAATTTGGGCTCAAGCTTGGCTTTTAAAAATGATTAGCTTAGTCCAAATGCATTAATGATGATGATTATTATATATCATATAATCTGTTAATATGTATGTTTAACATTAATATATAATATGATATTGAAGGATATAGATGCATAATCTCATATATGATAATGAGCTTTTTTTCGGGTTCTGGCTCCGCTCGCAAACCTAATTATAGTGCTCAAGGTCGGCTTATAGGAGCTAAGCCGAGTTAGCTCGGATTGTTGGCAGCCCTATTAGAAGTTTAGCATGATTAACCGATTTATTTTACTTTCTTAAATGAAAAAAAAAAAAAAAATTAGATTTCGTTATTTTTTTAATGATATTTTAGTTAATTAGTTTTCTTTCTTCAACTTCCATCCGATAATCAAAGTTTGGATATCATTTTTACTGGATTGACTTGCTTATCATTCAAATGTAACAAATCGAATTCCACTAAGCATCCCATCTCATTTGAACGACAACTTGTGATGAATTAAGAATGATAATAACGCGCAAAACACCTAGACTTTGAATAAGATATATCTAATCTATAATCTCCATTTCTTGCGTTTACTTTGATGAATATTACTTTCTCCGAAGCCATTAGAGGCTTAAATATATTGCAACTGGGTGGTTATGATTAGGTTTCATTTGATCTTCGTGATCTTTTGATACCTAAAGGGGTAGCAGAAGCAATTCAGAGTTCAAGGAAGCCATCTCTCTTTCTCTCTCTTTTTCTGGGGTATCCCTAACATGGTAGGACGACTAGGACATTAGTGTTATTTGGAGTTTAGCCTACAGGCCAGAAAGGTTCATTTTAAGAAGGGTTTACTGATAAAGTAAGAAAAATGAGATACACATACAGATTGAATAACTAGAGTCATGCTTAATTAAAGTGATCTGTTAACATAGGCAAATGAAAGTTTAAGGTTCATAATAGAGTCATGCTTAGATAAAACGTTAATAACGTTCATAATAATTGTTGGGTCAGACCTTGTTTTAACTGTTGTGATGGACATAACGATCAAAGTAATAAATTTTTCTTTTGAATTATTTTCATATCAATATGTTTAATCTCCTTATTTAATAAATAAAATATATTGGTATTTAAAATAATATTATATTGATAATGCAAATGAATAATTACTAGTGTATAATGAAAAAATTGGGCAAAATATAACATCCCTTCAAGCTATCTCCCTCTATATATGTGTGTGTGTGTGTGAACGTAGGTTAAGCATTTCAGATATCATATTCCAAGTCTACTCTGACCATCTATAGTCTACTGCAATTGTTAATGGGGTAGACTTAATATAAAAGTCACTTCACATGCAAGATGCTTAATGCAAATGATTATGGGAAATCCAACGTAAGTTTCCTTCATCAAACCAACTATAAATTCCACCTCTTTCTCACCATCCCTGCAACAACCCTAAACACCAAGAGCATCTCTTGATTCTCTTCAACTAGTAGCCATGAACAACACCACTTCTACATTGAATTCCTCCATTCTCACCCCTTCCGATGCCACCACCACCACTGTTCTTGCAGATATCCTTCTGACCACCACCCAAAACTCCAACATTGCACTGCTGTTCTTCTTCTTGACCTCTTTTTTCTTCCTGGTCGGATTTCGATTCGATGCCCATAGAAAGCACAACAATAGTAGTCCACTCCCTCCTGGACCCGTACCATGGCCATTCGTCGGAAACCTTCCAGAAATGATCCGAAACAAGCCGGCGTTCCGGTGGATACTAGGGTTCATGAAGGAGATTAATACCGACATCGCCTGTTTCCGTCTAGGCAACATCCATGTCATCCCTGTTACTTGTCCCCATCTAGGTCTAGATTTCTTGAAGAAACAAGATGCAGTGTTTGCATCTAGACCTATTACCATGGCGACTGACTACGCGAGCCGCGGATTCTTGTCGATAGCCGTCGCTCCTTGGGGAGATCAATGGAAGAAAATGAGGAGAGTGGTGGCCTCCGCGGTTATTAATCCAGCGAGATTCCGATGGCTCCATGACAAACGGGTGGAGGAGGCCGATAACCTCGTCCGATTCATTTACAATCAATGCAACAACAGCTCCATAAACCATGACCTAACTGGAGCAGTAATCGATATGAGATCGCTGGTGCGGCAATACAGCGGAAACGTTATAAGGAAGTTGATGTTCAACAAGAGATATTTCGGGGAAGGAAGTAAGGATGGAGGACCAGGTATTGAAGAAGAAGAACATGTTGATGCTCTCTTCACTGTGCTTTCCTTTCTCTATGCTTTCTGTGTTTCTGACTACTTGCCTTGCTTGAGGAAGTTGGATTTGGATGGGCATGAGAAGATTGTTAAGAAAGCTATTGGAGTTGTTAACAAGTATCATGATCAAGTAATTGAAGAAAGAATAGAACAATGGAGGGTTGCAGGCAACAAGAAGAAGGTCCAAGAAGATCTTCTTGATGTTCTGATTTCACTCAAAGAGACCAATGGGAGTCCAATACTATCAACAGAAGAGATCAAGGCACAAACTGCGGTAATATATTATAATAAATAGTTAAATACTGGTTTATATTTCTTTCGAGTCCCTTAAGAAGAACTAGTAGTGTAGGTTCTTCTACATTCTCTAACTGGTTTGGCGTAAGCATTAAACTTGGTTTAAAGCTTTAAGCTGCATTCTTGATTGGTCAGCTTGGTCAATGAATATTGACTGACCAAGAGGAACATGGTGGAAAAGATTCACCAATTATGATGCAAGATAGGTCAAATTTGATTATGACCTAGTTCTTCATAGGACCCAACCCTAGTTGTTGTTGTCGTTGTTTACTTTTTATTTAGTTTGTTGTTGTTGTTGGAGGGAAAAAGAAAAGTAAAAAAAACAATAACAACAACAACAACAAGAAAAAAATAAATAAAATAAATAATTGTATCGTGTTGTTGTTGTTGTTGTTGAGGTTTCAAGGATTTGGTCTGGACTGGCCAATTAGTATCAAGATCAGACCTCAATGGCACGATCTCGAACCGCAATACAAATAATTGTATCGTGAGATTCTGGACCAACGGATACAACCGGTCTGATGACCTGTACAACCGGTCTAGATTTTTTTTCCAAATTTGTGAATTGGATGGTCTAGACCGATATTGATATGGACTGGCCTGAGGTCCGGTATTGACCGGTTCCGAGTGATCGGAATTGTTGATTTGATCTGTCAATTTTTTTAATTTAAAATTTTAATAACCGACCCAATTTTTCGTACCAGCTTCTAACTGGAAGATTCCAAATTGGGACCAGCCGAGACCGGTCCGGTTCCGTTCCGAGCCTTTAAACCTTGGTTGTTATTGTTGTTGCTGTGTAGGCAAAGCCCAACCCTAGTTGTGCTAAGCAATTCTATTTCAAAAAGAAAACTTGAGAGATAGGGATGGTTAATGTTGTTCATGTTAATGTTTTGCAGGATTTCATCTATGCTTCAGTGGACAATCCAGCAAATGCAGTAGAATGGGCAATGGCAGAGATGATAAACCAACCTGAAATTCTTGAGAAAACTGTGGAAGAAATAGATAGAGTGGTTGGAAAAGAAAGGCTAGTTCAAGAATCCGATTTCTCGCAGCTCAATTACGTCAAGGCTTGTGCTAGGGAAGCATTCCGGCTACACCCAATTGCACCCTTTAACCTCCCACACGTGTCGATCGCCGATACCATGGTCTCCGGCTATTTCATCCCAAAGGGTAGCCATGTGTTACTGAGCCGCTTCGGTCTTGGCCGGAACCCTAAAGTTTGGGATGAACCATTGAAGTTCAAACCAGAGCGGCACTTGAACGATGGGCCGACCAAGGTGGAGCTCCTTGAACCGGAGTTGCGGTTCATCTCGTTTAGCACCGGACGTCGCGGGTGCATGGGGGTTGCTCTTGGGTCAGCAATGACTGTAATGCTATTGGCTAGGGTTCTTCAAGGGTTCAATTGGAGTGCTCCACCTGGAGTGTTGAACGTTGACCTCTCTGAGTCAGCAAATGATCTCTCTCTAGCTAAACCACTCCATGCACATGCAAAGCCACACTTGCCTTTGCATGGATACCCAACAAACTAGAACTCAAACAGTTTTCTTCTTGAGCGATAATGCCAATTTGTCTGCTAACACTTAATATTTTAAAAAAAAAGTAGGCTTTATTATGGATTAATTTGCTTGTTGCAACAAGCAAATTTGCAATCTAGGGTTAGTGATTATTACAGTTAATAAGATGGTGGGGAAGAGCTCTTGTGGGTGGCGTCATGTATCCTGGGTTTTATCCGTCCTCACAAAGTGGGGTCAGGGTTCCACGACATAAAAAAATAAATAATAATACTGGAGTAGGCCACGTGTTTTTTTTTTTATTTTCTTTCTTCAATATTTTTTTTTCCTTTAACAAGTATATAATTTTCATATTTCTCTTTTTTTTTGTATTGATTGCAAACATGCTGCCATGATCAGGAATATGGAGAAGCAAAAATGTTTTTTTTTTTTTTTTTTTTATATAATTTTACGAATATATTTTTCAATTCGTAGTTTTTCTCTTTAGGGTGTAAATGTGGCTCTCCATTTTCTACATCGGGATGGTTACAGGCTTATAGCCATATTTACAGCACCAATTAAAGGGTGCCATGTGTACATGGCCGTCACCGATTAAGATATAGTAAAAGCGGATTTCAGGTTCATAGATCTCTTAGGACACACATTTACAATGTTAAAAGGAGAGAAAAAGAAGGGATGTCTTTACCCATATATACAAAATTATATTAAAGGGAATTTTTAGTAAACATTTTTTAAGATTGAGTATCCAAAATGAAGTGCTAAAGAATGAAGAAATATACTTCTTAGAGGATACTAAATTTCTTATCTTCCTTAAGACAGAAAACTAATAGAAAACAGTAAGAAATTAACTAGATCCATCCAAAAATTCTTGCATACAAATTGTGAAGACATTGCATGATTTGGGAAGGACAAAACTAAGTTCATGGCTTCAAAATATTGGCTTAATCCTAACATTAAGAGAGGTCATAGCCATTCCTTGAAGGATGCATCACACAAATAAGCTCTCCAATATTTCCAAGAATGTGTATTTGTTGTTACCTTGTACATATAATTTATTATTATTCTTTATATAGACATGGCTGTAAATCCCTTGAATATTACCATTTTTGCATTTAAATTCCTTCCTTCCTATATAAACCTAATGTTTACTGCAAAATACTCTCTTTCTCTAATAAGTTCTATCTCCCCCTTATCTTGTTTTGCAGTACTAGAGAAAACCATTACCTTGAAACCATCTCTATATCTCAATATCAACATCAGTACTATCCATCCCTTTGCAATGAGGAACACTCGCTCGACTTCTACGGCCTTCACCGCCATTCTTGTTGCTATTCTTCTAAGCTCCATCCAGCATCCAAGCATTTCAGTACTCCTTTGAGTTGTTCCTATTGTCCTCCTTCTCGTTAGACTTGGATTCAAATCCTAAATTGGGGGTAAGCATAACAGACTCCCTCCCGGACCGGTACCTTGGCCGATCATCGGGAACCTTCTCGAAATATTTCAAAACAAGCCAGCGTTTCGATGGATATTAGGAACCATGAAAGAATTGAATACTGATATCGCCTATTTTCCCTTCGGCAATGTCCATGTCGTTCTGGTCAACTGTCCCCATCTTGGCCTAGAATTCTTGAAGAAGCGAGATGCAGTGGTTGCATCAAGACTGATTACCATGGCTTCTGATTACGCAAGCCGCGGATTCTTGGCAATAGCTGTCACCCCTTTGGGGGATCAATGGAAGAAGATGAGGACGGTTGTGTCCTCTAAGGTGATTAATCATGAAAGACTCCGATGGCTCCACGATAAACGAGTCGAAGAGGCTGATAGTTTTGTTCGATTCATTCACAACAATTGCAAAAGCTCCATCAATTTTAGAGTCGTTGTGCGGCATTATACCGGAAATGTCATAAGAAGGATGATGGTCAACAAGAGATATTTTGGAGAAGGAATTGAGGATGGAGGGTCTGGTGTTGAAGAAGAAGAATATGTTGATGCTCTCTTTGTTAGAAGTTTATGCTAGACACTCTCTTGGGTGTATTGAGTTTGAGTACAAGTGCTATGGTCTATAAGCTAGTCTCTAGTGGGAGTAGTTAGCTAGTATTAATTGTCACTTGGGGAATGTAATAGT
>JAUPMG010276569.1:0-18820 GCA_031762675.1 Pachysandra terminalis | reverse complement strand
ATCAAGGTGCTTGAGAGTTGTGACTTGGATTAAGGTGCTCAAGTTAGGCGCATAGATTGCAACTAGACTAGGATCTGTACGGTTTAGGAGGTTGACATACCTTTGAATGGGTCCAGGTCTCCACCGTAGCATGTGTTACATACCACATGTCCTATTAGCAACATTTTTTCTTTGAGAGCAAGAGAATGGATCCTTATTTTCTTACTGTGTGAGACTATCACACCCCGAATCCGAGATATTTGATCTCGAGGATTATCAAGGGAATAACCTTTGGATCCAACACAATGGATGCGGCCAAACCAACAAATAATTCATGGATTAACAGAGCATACTAAATACAGTGGAAGTCTAATAAAATTTAAACCTTAACTAGGACCAACAATATGAAATCCAACCATGAAATAAGAAATTACAATCATCATGCCCACATGGGGTCAAAACAAAGTATTAAACCAAGTTCAAAGTAATAAGTCCATAGAGTCCTGAGATCCTTTTTAGCTAAGAACCTTCCTTCCAAATCCATCCTACTCCAATGGTTCACCTGTTTCAACATAAAGGATGAGCTTGGAAGCCCGGAACGAAAATTCTAAAGTAACTACAATAGTTATTTTAATAATCATACAAAGAGTCATGTTGATTCATGTCATTCACTATTCATCTTAATATCATGTTATGGTTTTCAAATGTTCATCAGCACAACCACAATCATAATCATAGTCATGTTCATAATCATGGTCATAATCCAATTCATCATGTTCATCTTAAGCAATTACCAATATCCTCATGAAATTATGTCATGCCTTACACAAATACAAACTGAATAGATAACATGTACTCATGCACTCTGTCATGATACATAACTACAACCAAGGCTACAAACTTTCATGGAACCTTCTTAATATTAACAATTCTCCCTTTTTGATCATCACACCATCTACAATACAACCAATCATAACCACACATCAATGAACCACTCAATTAATAATCACACACCAAACCAAAGTCAAAACACTTAATCACATAGTACACCACACTCTATTCTATAATCACACAACAATCAATGCAATGCAACACATGCAAATGGATGCTATGAGCACACGAATGATGAGCACACACACACATTCAAGAATACAATGCAATATGAGTTATGATGCAATGCGAATGATGATATGAAATGATGCAATGTATGCAAGGGGGTGTTAGGCCAAACCTAACCATGAATTCAATTCCATATCTCCTCTAGGAAACTCTGTCCCATGAATGTGCTCAATCAATCACCGTAGTCCCTCTTATATGAAGAGTACTAAAACTCACATTGCCAATTTCTTTTAGGAGATTCTGACCCAAGGTAGAAGATGCCACCCTCTTTCCTTTTTGGGGATAATATCCATGGTAGAAAGACACCCCTTTGTCCATTTTCTTTTTGGGGATACTACTCAAGGTAGAAAAACTACCATCTTTCCTTTTTTGGGGATAATATCCATGGTAAAAAGACACCTCCACACAACAAACAGTGAGCTCATCTAGAGTCACTTTCAATATCATTTTTCTAGTGAATGCATCTAGCATCACTCTCAATATCACAATTCATGTTATACATAACAATTCAAACTTCATAATACAGTTCATATTTCATAACACAGTTCATAGGTTCACATAGAACCCACACACATCATATTTTCATTAACTCACATACTTGGACATTAATCTATCTTAATCGTCATACATTGTACTTTCTAACATGTTATGATATTCTTGGAACCTTAACAAACCTCACAACATACCTTATCTAGTCATAGCATACTAGAAACTAAGATAAGTAGCACATTTTATTGCACCAAATCTCATACATTTGTTTTGTACAAAAACCAACACCACACACATATTAGGAACTCTTAAAGCCAAGTCACCCTCAAACTTTGAGCCCATTTGGTGCTCGGTAGTACCGAGCTATCTGCCAAGAGCTTCTCAGTAGCTGGCTTAGCAGCTACCAAGCTCCGATAGATTAACCCGAGAGTTCTGAACTCTCGATATATTGGCTCGGTAACTACTGAGCTACCTATCGAGGGTCTATTTTGGCCCAGATTTACACCATTTTCATAGGGCTTCGAAACTTCTACCATAATTTTTTTACACTTTTAAATATCCCCAAACATGGTTTATCACACTAAACAATTAATCATCATCATTGAAACAAACCTAAGATTCAACTATAATTTACATGTGGAATTCAACCTAATTTTCATGATTCAAGACAATAAATTTCACACCTTCATACTAAAGATCATATCAACACAAACATAATTTATCACTCAATATAAGCATAATTTATTACATATTTACATACAAAGTTATGAGATCTAGATGCTTAGACCTATAGAATCCTTGTAATCCTATAAAAACAACTACCGTAAGAACTCTGAAAAATCCCTACCTCTTTTCTATGCTTTTTTCTGCAAATCTCTAGCAAAGAAGGTCTCCACTTCTTTTAGCCTTCTTCTTTAGTCTTCTTCTCCTTTTGCCTTTTCTTCCTTCTCCTTCTCCCTTCTTCAGCCAAAACCAGAAATCTCTCCTTCCCCTTTCTCTTTCGGTTTTGTATGCCAAAATAGGTAGTTTCCAACCCACAATCCTATTTCGGAAGTTAGATGCGTTAGTGGGGAATCTTTCCCCCCTCATTCAATTGCTGAATTCAAACAAGTTGAATTGACTAAAAAGTCCTGACCTCAACAACATGGGCCACACGACCAACCAATCCAGTTCATTCTCTGAGCCCAAGCCCAAATCTCCTAAAATACATTAAATTACATAAGTTACCCACTATTTTTCCTAAATTGCAAAATAATCCAATCTAGTCAATACTCTTACACTTAATTCATAAGGTCCATTTAGATGATTTAAATGGATTTAATCATTCAATTTAATGAGTGGGGTCAGGGTCACTACAGAGACCAGGATGATCCTAGAGTGGACCAACTTATACCCTTACTACCTTTGATCATGTCGTGGGGTTAGATCTGATTATTGCTACTCTAGCTTACTTTCCTATGGCCATGCACATACGGTCTAACGGGAGTTTGTCTGGGAAAACAGTTAAATCGAAGCTAAATGGCATGAGGCTTAGGGAAGACTATTTGGCATTAAATTTATAGAGAGACGATTCATAGAGATATGTGCTCATATTTTAAAACTATCATTTGATGTTTCACATCTTTTACCTATATGTATCCGATATATATAGCATATATGAAATATTTTAAATGAGCACATTAACATGAATCTTGTGGTTGAGTATAAAGATCTGAGCTTGTGCTCATGAGGGATTAGAAATACTCGATCTGATGTGGCCAAATGAGTCTGGGGCATAGGCGAAACTTTTGAGAGTGTATCTCCACTTCAGTTTTATAGAACTTGATGTTGAGTCGCTAGCTCGTTACTTTGTCCTCGTCGGTCGCACGCTCAACGACCTATATGATTACCATCCATAATAGAAAGATAAGATGTACATGAGAGAGATGCACACTTTGTGTCCACTATGGACGAGTGAGAGATGTTAGATTTTAGAGATGGGTCAACCCATTTGAGTCGACCCGGGGTCCCTACTTAATGGGACGTCCATACTTGATTAGAAGTGTGGATGTGGATAGCTTTCTCCTAATTAGATTAGGAGATAAATTCTTAGGAGGAGTTGAGTTAAGTCTTCTATATGTAGAAGACTCCTCCTTACCCAAGAGTCACTATTCACGTTTTTGGGAATCCACCCCTAGAGAACTCTCTCCTCTCTTTATCTCTTTTTCCTATAGAGATCTGGATTTGCTGTTAGGGTTTCATACAAAGCCCTAGGTTGATTGAGTGTGGATTCATTGTATGTAATTCTAGTAATCACATATTCCGACGTGGAACATTATCCGGTTCGATAAAGATCTTAGCAGATTCGGGTTTGTGCATCAAGGTACGTGATCCGGATCGTTTACTACCTTCAATTAAAAAATATGATGTGTGTGAAGTTGGAGGGGGGAAGAGGGTCGGAGAGTGTTGTACGTGCGGCGATTTGCGGCCGTCGGAGAGAAAAGGTTACCGGGTGTGTGTATCTTATTGTTGTGTGTGAGAAATGAGTGTTTTGTTTTTTTTATTAAAAAATACAAAACGTCAAATTAACGAGACGTTGACGAACGTCCCGTTAATTTGGTCTACACCAAGCGTACCACCCATCATGTGCACCAATAATGGACATGTGTCACGTGCCCATTGTTCGTGTGTGGTTGAGTGAACCGAAGCCGGTGTAGATGATGTGAGCCCCTCTCTCTAGGTGACTAGATTCAAATATACAGAAAAATCCTAGGGCGTCATGTAATTTTCTGCCTAAGTGGGCAATTCAAGTGGCGCCTTCTCTTATTATCATGATACTCAACCAACTCATTGGTTTTATCGCTTAATTTACAAACCCCAAATGGTGAATAAACAAATTTCCAAATGCATTTTCGAACAAGTTACCCCTTAAAATTGGGACAAAAATAATGAAGAAAATTTCAGCTTAAATATCCTGTTGATACTCAAATAGATTTATGCTTAGCCAGTATTGAAATCCCATTGTTGCTCAGGACCCCACAGTGAAAGAGAAATATTGGTTAGTTATATATGTTTGCCAAAACCAACGACAGCCTAAACCCATGAATACTTACCCTTCCATAGACGTGGCCGCTATTCCGCTTGATATTTATTGGAAGCCCCTATATTTGGGATACAAATCGTCTGTGGGCTACCCTGCGGCCAACCCAGTGGGTAGCCTGTGATTGGTTTAGAAAATTACTCCATGTGTATTTTGATTGTTTTTTCATCTAATTACAAGCCACCCCTATATTTCTCCCTTCTCTTAAAGTCAATACTGAGATCTAAAAGGTATAGAGATAAGTTGAAATGATAGTAAAGAGGGTGAAAAGGAAATCTAAAATTCTTTAAAGAGTAATATTTATCTGCGGAGAATTCTCCTATGCCGACGTCAGAATTGTACCAATCATTCTTAACAGTTAAATGTAAAAAAAATTAATGGCTTAAGTAAAGTTTTCTACTATGCAGATGAGAAAATGTTGATACTGTAGACCAACTCTTTATCTGCAACTTAGAAAGGGGTAAAACCGTCTGAAATAAAAAGTATTCTGTTGATGTCTATTAGTATTATTTTAGAAATGTAAAGGGGTATCTATAATATGTACAAACTTCAAGCGAGGGTTTTATAATTTACCCATAATACTAATTACCAGATGTAAATTACTGATATGGAACGGCCACATGGACGGTCGGCCTCGTGCCATGCAGTGACAACATAAGGCATTGGTACTGCAACTTCCAATCCCGTGAGAGGGTAACCTCGGGAGAACATTGTGGGCTTGTGGATTGGAGGTTTGGGACGGAGGCCCACTGCTTGGGGGCCTGCCCCTTAGCAGCCACACTCGAAAGAGGATCTTGGACGCCTGGCTGTTATGACGGCTAATGGAGCCATAACGATCCATTACTCTCCCACCACTATATATACCCCCACTCTCAAGGGTAAAAGGGATGATCATTGCATGAGAAAATCGCTTGCCTATGCATACGCGAAACCCCTCTCGTCTTTACGGGATCCCTCGAGTGCACTCTGCTCCCTCTTACCAATCACTAAGTCTCTGACCCCACAACACACAAAACCCCACCTACATTATTGGCGACTTCACTGGAGACCTCTTTAGATGGTGGGAGGACAAAGAAAGACGAATAGTCAAAATCAACAGGATACGCTCTTGCCACTTGTCATCACCCCAGACCCACAACCTAAAAACCAGGATGATTCCTCGGTCCCTCAGACGGCGAGGGTAATCAGGACAACCCTGTCAATTGGAACACTTACCTAGCAACCTTACAGGAGCTGCTCACAGAGATGACACGGCATTCTCACGTCACGTATCACCCCAACAACAAGGCAGAAGTAAGGTAACCCACACCCAAGGTGACTTAGGCACCTCCCACTTGGGTCACGGATGCAGGCATTGTGCCTTCGACGTACGTCACTCTAGAAGACGTTCAAGCCATGTTGCAAAGCAACGCGCCTACTTTGCCCTAGCCGTCGGTTCTGACATGGACGTTTGCCCTTTGTACCCAGCCGGCATCCTCCAATGCACTTTCCCTAGTTGATGTGTTAACTGACCGTTCCCCTAGTATAAAGGGCAGACGAACAACGCCAAAGAGCATGCCAATCGGTTTATTGACGCCTTGGGCGCCAATGCAGCCAACAAGAACCTACGTCTAGTTCTCCAAGGCTCTCACAGAAAGCACGTACTCTTGGTACAACAACTTGCAGCCCGGGTCAATACATACCTGGGAGGAGATGACAACCTGCTTCAAGTAAAAGTTCTTTGATGTCGAGGAACATATTACGCTTTTTGACCTGAGCATAACCTATCAGCGAGAGGCGAAGGATTAGTCACCTTTGTCAAAAGGTTTCGCGACAAAACACTAGAATGCCACGAGCCTATAGCGAAAGAGAAGTTAGTCCAGTTAGGTATAGGCGGAATGGAGAGATCTGATAGGGCTGTGTTGGAGAACATCGGCATAGTATCATTCACCAAGCTACTAGAGTCGGCCAGAAAGACCAACATATTAGTGGTCATCTTCGACAAGGTGTCGCGAAGAGAGAAGAGAATGGTGGTAGCCGCCGTTGACAGCTTACAAAAGCGGTGAAGTGAAGGGCAACCAAGACTCCCTCGGTCAGACTCATCACCACCCCCTCCTCTCCCATGCAAGGTGGAGGAAGCCGAAGCAATCTTGGAGAAGTGACTCCAGGATGGAGTCATCAAACTGTCATATATGCTAGTACTATCAACAGAAGAGTAGAAAAGAGCGGCAATCTACTGCAAATTTTATCGCATCATTGCACCTACAACTGCTATACCTTGAGATGTATCTTCAAAGAGAAGCTGGAGAAGGGCATCCTGCAACTAGACGTACCCCACCCCACAAGACTGGTACACAAGGATCTACTGCTCCGACGGCCAAGGAAGGAACTTATCAATATGATCTCCTTGAAGGCCCTTCTCCCTCTCGAGGAAGCGTCTCCATAATTTGTGGAAAGTCTGGCTCAGGAGACGCCCATGCTGGAAAGTCGTTCCTCAGACCCCTATGTGGTCAACAGGTTGGTTAACCACTCGAAATACTACAACTTCTTTAACGAGTTGGGATTCTCCTTATCCGCTCGCCGTGCAGCTATCAGCACCCTGATGACAATAGCAGAAGATCATGATGAACAATGTTGCGAGGCTACCGCAACTACCTAGAGATCGTTCAAAGGCACTCTCGCCACCGTAATGTTTACCGAGGCCGACATGGAATATCCCTATAACAACCACAACCGTCCCATGTATGTCACCACCAAAGTCCACAGCATCGAATTGAGGAGAGCCTTTTGCGATCCAAGCTCTGGGATCAATATTATCCCAATGGTGACCATGCACACCATCAGATACCCAACCGGGCACATAACTTGCTAGTCTATATCGGTAACCGGTTTCGGAGGTATCACTTACAACACTCTCGGGTGTTGTACAATCGATCTCAACATCGGTCTGTTCAGAGCGCCAGCCAGGGTTCATGTCATTAACGACAACACTAACTAATATCAGCTGTTGGGACGAAATTGGTTCCACAAGTTCGGAACGGTGCCATCCACATATCACCAGTGCATAAAAGCCACCGGTAACGGACGAAAACTCAAGTTACTAGCAACAAGGGAACCCTTTTCACAAGCAGAAACATATATGGCAGGCAGATGTCGTCTTCTACGATGAACTGGCTTAGGATGGCTAGACTTCGATTCAACCCCCAGTGGCTATACCGTTGCCCAAATGGGATCCCCAAGCAAATGAACCATTATGACACCAAGTGGGACCTCCTGTCTGCATAACGGTCCGACTCCCTGATGGGAGGACAGTCTATCGATTATGACGCCAGGTGGGACCTCCTGCAATGGAGGATCCCCACCACTCTCGAATGCCCCAATGCTACGAAATTCAACAAGATCACCCGATTACGCCTCCAACAGAATAGTTCTGGAGCATCTGCATGACGTCCTGAAGGCGATAGTCAAAGAAGTCAAAACAGTCAATCTAGCACAAGGAGGACAAGCCAAACCGATTAATGTGAGCAGAAGCCTCAACTAAGAAAAAAAGAATGCCCTAGTCCAGATGTTGTAGGAGTTCGAGGACTGTTTCGCATGGTCTTACATTCAAATGCCTGATCTTGACCCCACACTAGTCACCCATTAACTAAACCTGAACTGGGGCCAGAAACCGATAAAACAGCACCACGAGTATTCCGACTCAAGCTCGAAGAACAGATTAAAGCGGAAGTTGAGAAGCTGTTGTAGGCAGGTTTCGTCAAGCCTATCCAAGATCCAACATGGCTAGCCAATGTGGTACCAGTCAAGAAGAAAAACAGAAAAATAAGATGACGCATAGATTTTCGGGACCTCAACAGGGCTTGCCCAAAGGACGAGTTCCCCCAGCCAAACATGGACTTGTTAGTCGATACGGCAGCTGGCCATGAGATGTTCTCCTTCATGAATGGGTTTAGAGGTTACAACCAGATAAAGATGTCCAAATAGGATGCTAGGAAAAGGGATTTTCGGACACCCTTCGACAACTTCTATTATACGGTCATGCTGTTTGGACTCAAGAATGCAGTAGCGACGTACCAATGATCCATGTCTACTATCTTTCACAACATGATGCATCGTGAAGTTGAAGATTACATGGCCAATCTCTTGGTAAAAGTAGCATGCAAGCGTGATCATCTCAAGGTCTTAAGAAGAGTTTTGGAGCACTGCCACAAGTACAATCTGCATATGAACCCGCTGAAGTACGCCTTCGGTGTTACAGCTAGGAAGTTCTTGGAGTTCTTGGTTCACTACCACGGAATAGACGTTGACCCAAACAAATCAAAGGAATTGCTGAACATGCCGCCCCTAAGAACTTGGATGAACTGCACGCCTTCGTGGGAAGATTGTCCTATATCAAAAGATTCATACCCACCCTGGCAAAACTAACCTCTCCTTTCATAAAGTACCTGAGAAAAAGGATACCTTTTTGATAGACAGAGGAATGTGAGTCGACCCACTGGAAGATTAAACACCCCATCGCCTCGGTGCACACGATGACAACATCGATAAAAGGTAAGCCGCTAATACGGTACATGGCTCATTTTGAGTCATCCATTGGAGTGACCAGTTAACTACCTCAATCGAGTATTGAGGGGAGCAGAGATTCGCTACCCACACAAAGAAATCCTGCCTCGCTCTCATAAATGCATCTCATAAGTTGTGACACTATTTCTTGGTCCACAAGATCGAGATTAGGACAAAGGCGGATCCGATCAAGTATCTAATCACCTGATCCCTTCTATCCAAAAGAATAGCAAAATGGATACTACATATGTCTGAATTTGAAATATCTTGCACGCTTATGAGATTAGTCAAGAGCCAAGCGCTGGCAAATTGGTTGGCCCAATTCCCCGATGGCAAAGCAAATGAAGAGTCTGAAGTCTTTGAGGTTTGGGACACAGACAACACATGGACATTGAGCTTTTACGGATCCTCCCTCGTCGCCATTCGAGGTGCAGGAATAGTCTTAACTACCCCAGATGGCTCGTCTCTCTCCTTTTCCTACTAGTTAGATTTTCCATGCACCAACAATGGCGTAGAGTATGAAGGATTTCTTATCAGCTTAACCATAGCAAGGGACATGGGGATTCGGAACCTGAAAATCGTGGGAGACTCCAACCTCGTTGTTAAGTAGGTGTCAGAAACGTTTGCCATCAGGGAGATACAGTTGTCCGCGTACCGGATGCTGGCACAATGCCTTCTGGATTCTTTCCACTCATGTACATTTGACCATATGGCCAAACAAGACAACAGGCATGCGGATACATTAGCATCAATCGGATCCCACTTAACCATGGAGAGCTTCCACACCACTATCCAAATCGAGAGAAAGACACTACTACCTAACTGGCAGATTGAGGTGATGATGGGGCTTTAATAGGACACATGGGTAAAAGACGTTGAGGAGAGACTCGAAACGCCTTCTCAGTATCTGGAGGTACGATCCTTTCGCAACCACAAGGGGTTGGCGTATTACAAAGGAGCCGATGGCATCCTATCTAAATGTTTATCAGCGACAGAAGCTCGACATAGACTCATGCAGGTGCATGAGCAGACATGTGCCACGGTGTCAGCAACGACCATAAGTCTATACCAAAGATTGCAGCACCAGGGCTATTATTGGCCTTCAATGCCAAAAGACGTCGTTGAATTGCAGAGAAACTACCTGAACTGTCATAGTTCCCCTGATAAGGTGGAATGCAACATCAATGACGATGCCAGCGACTGGAATTTGGAGAGTCAAACTAAAAAAAGAAGGCTGCTCGATACAAACTCAGGGAAGGAGAGTTGTTACGCCTAGGATTCGGGGGGCAGAACCTTAAGTGCCTAGGACCTGCACAAGCGCTAAGTGCCTTAGAAGTACAAGCTAGTGAATGCGGAGAATACCAAGGGAGGAACAAGCTGTACCACTAGCCCTTGAGCATCGGGTATTATTGGCTAACCATGGAAAAGGATGTCGCGGCCAATGTCAAATGATTCCATGCATGCCAGATCCAGGAGGATCTAGTACACGCCCCAGCAGTTTCATTATAACACAGCAAAGAATTGTGGCCTTTCCACACCTGGGGCCTCGACCTGATAGGGCCTATCTACTTGCCCTCGAAAGGACATTGTTGGATACTTGTAGCTACTAAATATTTTCAGCAAATGGGTACAATTTGTACCACTAAAGAAGGCGATCGGACAAGCAGTGAATCAATTCTTGAAAGAAAACATCATATGTCGCTTTGGAATCTCGATCTGTATCATCTCGGACAACGGAATGCCTTTCCTCAACAGACATGTGCAACATTTTTTACATACATACTGAGTCAAACATGTGAAGTCTCCACCTTATCCAAAATGGCGTATCCAAAAGGCAACGGACAAGCCGAAAGGACTAACAAATCGCTTCTTAAGGTCCTCAACAAAATGGTGTACGACAATCATGCCAAATGGCAAGACTTCGTCCCCTTGCATTGTGGGCATACCGAACATCCACACGGAGCCCCACAAGACATAGCCCTTCAGGCTGGTAGACAGAACATAGGTCATGCTGCCGGTCGAACTCTCCATTCCTACCAAAACGATCTTCGCCATCTATAGAATGGGTTGACCCAACATGGCAATCTAGCAGAACAATAGACCTTGAAGCACTGGAGATGAGGCGAAACAAAGTAGAAGCCAAGGCAGATGCCTACCATGCACGAATTGCCAAAGCATATAACAAGATGGTTAAGCCAAGAACCTTTGTGGTAGGCGACTTGGGGCTCAGGATAGCAATGCATGTAAGCAAAGGCCTCTTCGCCCCTAAGTTCATACCTAAATGGGAAGGACCGTATATGAAAAGAGAAGCGCAGGCCATGGGGTAATACCGCCTAGCAACAATGGAAGGCGACAATCTATTTGATCCAATCAATGGCAAATGGCTGAAGAAATACTACTCGTAGAAAAGGGAAAGAAATAGCAACAAACAAAAAAAAAAAGAGAGGAGGGACTTGCACACCGCACACTTTATCTTCTAAGTTCTCCATCCACAACTTCCGATAGCTTCATCGATGAAAGCAATACACTAAAAAGTGTTTTTATTAAATGCACCATACACATATGAGAGAACACGACACCGATGCACTTATCTTCTAAAAAAAACACTCAAGCAAAAATCACAGCAGGCTAGACCCAAGCATCAACTCCATATCAAGGGACACAGGGAGCTCTATTGCTTCTGCCTCCAACACGTCTAAACGAGCAAGATCACTTGTCATTCCCACTAGCTTTAATTCCATCTCAGCTATCTCCTTCCTGTGTGTCGCTGCATGCTCGCTCACAGCAAGACACCTATTCAACTCCTAAACAACTTCAATCCAATCGAACAACCATCACGCGGGAACATGTGTCACCTACAAATCTATTTTTCCTTTATGCAGAACCTCCACGTCGCGAGACGAAAGCGTAGAAAGATTCTTCGACATCAGAAGGCCAACTAACACTGTCATCTAGTCGTACACGGCAGTCGATATACCTCCCATCTGATACCCCATAGAATCTATGATGTCTCCATACTTAGCAATTATGCGATCAACTATACGAGACACCGCTGCCAATATCCAGTGGCCTCGAACGTTGACTCTGCCTATACTTGAGTATGGGAACCATTGTCTGCACAGAAGCATCAATGAGACCACCACCAGTCCTAACAGAACCCTCAATCGAACTGTTACTCAAGGCAATCAACGCCTCCCCGCCACTCACTACCGCAGAGATGATCGTGCCTTCCACAGCCACAGAGCCACGTGTCCCACCCAATTGAACGTCGTCGCCACTAGATTGGGGCGTTCCTGCTGACCTACCCCGCAGAACTTCACCCTATAGGACATCCCGCATCAGTCGACAATGAGAAATAGCTCCCATGGTTTCAAAATGACTCGACGCTTAACTCTGTAAGCTCACCATCGAACCGCTAGGGATCTGCTCTTCACGGATCCACTCCTCAGACTCTGACTCTGAATATTCCTCCCCCGAACTAGACTCTACATCCACGGCATCTGGCAGGGCAGAAGGCTTTCCCCTCCCTGGCTGCTTAGTGCTGCTCCACTCTCGCAGTGTACTCACTACACCAGCCTCAACCACACCAGAAGGACTAATTGCAAAGAATCTGGAGGGATTGACAAACCACCAGGACTCTCTGAAACAGAAGGCAAAACACCCGATGTCACGGACAGACCAGGACTATCCGTATCAGTAGGTAAAGATGTTGATATCCCCTCCGAATTTGCACCTTTCCCCTATGATCAACAACAACATCACATATATATACAAATGTTAGGTGACAACAACGAAAAAGAAAACAAAACAAGAACAAATCTACTGTGACAGGCCATAAGTGTGATGAGACATTTTTAACCTTTGGACCTGCGGTGGACCCGGATCCCTTCCTCTTCATACCTGTTGTAAGGACAGGCCTCTGAGAAGACCATTGGAAGCCCTTGCCCGAATCTCATGGTATTTTCAAACCAAGGCGTCACCAACCGATCTCAACAAAACTTGCGCTGTCAAAGGCTCTGGCACGCTATGGACAAAATCGTCCAAGGTACACACACATTCTTCCCAATATTTGATAAAGCTAGGGTGACGCTCTCTTACATGACCAATGGAAAGATAAGAAAAATGTTCTGCTTTAGGCCATACAGCAGCCTGACACTGCCATAAGAACACAACAAAACCTTTGACGATTGTAAAGCACCAGACGAGATCTCCTGCCAATCAAAACGGGAAGAAAATACGGCATCACTATCAGAAATTGGGCTAATACAGATTGACTCAAATCCTCCTTCTCTGTTAAGAACTCATATGTGGTTACAAGGCGGTCCGAGCCAGGAGCCGCTTCCACACCGAGCGCTATCGTCATATAAGGACGAAAGCCGAAAGCATTTTCGATATCAAGAACCTCCACTGGACTGGAAGAATCATTGTCCAGGCGAGACGTATCCCGCCTCCATCCATGCATATAATGATTACGTGACTTCTTGGTCTTCACTGCACGATTTGATTGCTTATACACCTCACTCCGAAAAGCGGGAAAGACCCGCAGTTCAGGCGCATAATCTCGAAAGCACTCATATAGGAACATCTGTAGAAATGAAACAGAGACAAGGGTCTCAACGTCATAATGCCTCATAAATGCTTATACAGCCTCCAACACAGTGTCCAGCCAAGTATATAAGTTACCCAGAAAACAAGGGAGTCAAGGCAAAAGATTGGCCCTGCGCCATTTTGATCGCCATCAGAAACGTCTCCTGAGAAACACCATCATTCGGCAAGCCCTCTAGGATATACCTGCTAAGAAAAAAGGATATGAAAGCCTCCAGACGATACTCGTTCACCCAGGGGGCGACCTTTCTCTCACGGTTTTCTGAAGTCACGCCCTTCGCAAGTGGCTATGACTCAGCATAGAAGTAAAAAACCCAATCATAGAAAGTTGGAACGTTTCAACTTAGCATCATTCCCATCATTTGACCGAGACTTCCCAAACACCGACTTGCTATGAGAATCGATTAGTGCCTTCCTCAGCGCAGCATCAATCACCTTCTCCTCTTCACTGAGCACTATCTTCTTGATATAATCATCACCGATGATATTGAGCTTCATCAAGTAACTTACATCTTCTAGTGAAGGAGAGAATTCCCCCTAAGCCCCCACAAATGTATGATGTGCAGGACTCCATCAAGATACCAAGGTGGTAAGAGCGACCTTATCACGTTTCATATCAAGATCAGAAAAGAGAGTTATCAAACCATCAATGCCATCCCTCTCCAACTCCCTCTGATACTGCGCCACAGCACACATCTCCTCGCACCATTCCCTCCAGCCATCAAAGGGATTGGCATGAGATTCGAAATTGATACTGGAAGGAGGAATATCACCCCTTTGAACCAAAAACCTTGTCATATCACATTCGAACGCCTCACCTGGCTCAGTCCCAGCGCAATGAAGCTCCCATCTATCGAAAGGTTCAACGCTATCCATGTGCAACTGTAGTGACCCTAAACTAGAACTAAGAATCTAATTGAAATTCAATTGTGTAATTGGGGATTAGATCGTAAATAATAGAACTAATGGGTGTGTTTTGATATTTCATAAAACTATATTGGGCTGTACCTAGATTCAAACGTATGGAACATTAATTAAGTTAATGGGCTGGATTAATTAGTGTAGTGGGCTTAATTTATTGGGCTTAACTTAAGTGGACTTGATTGTGGTGTAATTAATAAAATTTGATTAGCAGGAAACTGAATTGGGCATGTGAGTTTAAATGGGGATAAATTGGTAAATTGACTAGTATGAGAATTGTTCTAGAAGGAATCAAAAAGATAAGTTTCCAATTAGAGTTAGGATAAGATTAGACGGTTTAAAAGATCTAGAAAGATTAGTTCCTAAGTGGATTAGGATTAGTAAGACTGAGATTTGGATACTAAGTATCTATAAAGTGGAAGACTAAGAAAGGACGTGCACATCAAGTAAAGGAAGAGAGAGAAAGAGACGACAGTGGCTGGGTTTGTGGTTGAAGAAGAAGAAGAAGAGGAAGAAAGGAAGAACACACTATGATCATCTAAGAGCATAATCAGTAAGTTGTTGATTCTTTATAATTCTCATGAGATTACAGAAGTCATTAATGTGGAATTCATGTTTAAATATATGATCTGGATGCTAATCTATATTAAGCTCTGTTCCAGTTAACATGTATATTATATTTGATCATGTGATATAAATTTCATGGTATGCTAGATTGATTCCCAATGTATAATTGTTTGATCCATGTTTAGTATTGCTTGTTATGACAATAATTATCAATTATGTGATTAATTAATATTATAATGTCGTATTAAATATAGTTAAAATCCAAAATACAAATAAAATATGAAATTGCTGGTTTCTGGGCGAGCCGACTAGCCTACCGGTGAACCCAAGGGGGCAACCGGCAGGCTACTGGTGTGCCGGTTAGCCTGCCGGTGGGCCTAGGAGGTGTCTGGCAGGCTACCGATGTGCCGATTAGCCCATCGGTCACCTAGAACATGTTTGGCAGCTACTGCCTAGGCTGCCGGTAGCCAACCAGTGTATCGGTTGGGCTGTCGGTGAGCCCTGTGACCCTGTGGTTTGGCTTTTGACCCTTAGCTAGGCTACCGGTGTGCTAGTGTGCCGGTTAGCCCGTCGGTCGGCCACAATCTGTGTGTTTGATGGATTTGGTTTGCTGGATCATTTCCAAATTAAATTAATAAGATTATGTGATGATAAGACATGAATAAATCTTGTTTAAATTATGATAAGCATGCTGATTATGATCTGATATGTGGACTATTTTATGGTTGTATTCACATGTGATTATTATACATGATTGGAAAGGAATCCTGTGATGGCTTCCTAAGGATTGTTCGGGTATATGGGCGCCCAGACACCTTCCGAAGGGTGTTGTCACCGGAGAACCTACGGATTGTTGTGAAAGGATCTTGTGATGGTTTCCGATGGATTATTCGGGTGTATGGGCGCCCGAATAGCTTTTGAAGGATTCTATCACCGGAATTCCTATTGTTTGAGTTTGAGATGAAACTTGTGGTTGATATGAGTAATCATCTTGTTTGATAGACCTCCTTGGGTTAAATCCCTAAATGTATGTGAGTAAACATCCTCTTTGAAGGCTTCCCTGGGAGTTAATCCCTAAATGTACGAAAATAGCTTCTGGAATTGAGCCCGGTAGGTTGCAAATCCTACAAAACCACGTTATACACGTGGGATGATTGAATGTGAAGACATATTGACCGAAAGGTCGTGGACCGAGGTGTTGGTGGAGAATGTGGATCGGCTGATCACCGGATAGTGGAGTGCCTTGTATGCATTGATTGACATGTTGGAATCCTTGTGTACTATGAATTTACTTATATAACTTGTTTCCTAGTATATGATTGTTGTTTATGCTATGATGATTATATGTTGTTTGAACTGTTGTGATTCTATGAGGATGATGACTGAATTTACTTCTTACTGGGCATTCCAAGCTCATGCAACCTGTTATTGTTGCAGGTTAAGATGATTGGATGATATTGCATGGATTAGGAGCTGTTAAAGTTCACTTTATTTTTCTGTTTTGATTAGTAGTTTAGATCTGATGTAATAGGATAGTTAGTTAATTATTTTGGGTTATACGCTCTGTTGAAGCCATTTAATTTGAATAATTATGTTCTTCCGCACTCTGATTGATTTCTGAAAGTATTAGTAGACTTTTTGTTAATAGTTGTTGTTTTCCGCGTTCCATGGTTGGGAACCTGAAGGTCGCACCTCGTGATCCATGCCACCCACCTCGGGATTCAGGTACTTGGATCCGGGGTGCAACAGCAACTCCTAGACGCTAGTCCAAAAATGCTCATCAACAAGAACATTATCACCCCATACAGCCTCCAGCGGAACCTCCGAAGGTGGACATCCCTTCTTACATAGCACATCTAGATTATGCGCAGTAAACTCATCATTCTCACCATCAACGCGTCTATGACCTTTGATTCTCTCCATAAACGCGTCTTCCTGCAAACACACGAACGAAAAAAAAGAAGAAGCAAGGTTAGACCTAGCATGGATCTTCACTATCATCAACTACAGTGGCCGACTCCAAACAAAGCAATAGCAACTAGACAAGAAGAAGTAGAAACAGAATTAACAATAGAGGAAATCCAGAGAGGAGAGCGAGAAACAAAACCAACATAACCATGCATACAACGGCATTTAAAACCTAGTGTCCGGTACGAGCACAAAAGCAAAAGGGCAAAAACCATAAGTTACGAGCAAACAGAAAAAGCAGGTAGCGAAAACGATAGACGGCACACATACCTCCTACAACCAATAAACCAACACTGTGCAAAATTGCCACATAGCCAACAAGCGATAAGGAAACCACCACACACCTATACACAAAGAGAACTCGCCACAATCTCATTGCCTTTGGAGCTTAAATAAGCAAAGAATAAGCCAAAGCAAGGATGAACCATGTATTTGTCTTGCATAACGTTCACGGACAACTTGTCTGATTAGACATGTGCTTAATGAGTGCCAAAAAAAGGGGAGAGAGAAATAGAAACCACACACAATCACGCCTTAGACAATAATGATAATACAAGCATACAACAGGAAATATACCAACCTGTTGAGGACATGGCCTCCAATGGAGTCCAAAATGGAAACAAGTAATTCAACTCCAACATACAGAGAACATGTGGCGAACAAATCAGTATCCATTCATTTTCACAAAAATACAAGATTCCTCCTCCCCCCCCAGGTACAAAATAGAGAGAAGAGAAGAAAATATACACTCAAAAGGCAGCAAACTACCAAGCATCTACAATAACGTCGTCAGCAAAAGGATAAAAAAAATTGATAGCCATCTCAATCTTCAAGGCCATATCTTCCACGGCCAACTTCACCCCGTCCCGACGATCGCCCAACTCCTTGATCCGCCTTATAACAGTCTGATACCATGCCTCGAATGGCGCATACTCAACTTGAACCTCATGCAACCTCGCAATCATGCAAGAGCGAACTCTTTCGCTCTCAACACTCCATGCGCCTTCAACTAGACGAATTGTCTCATCATCCAAATCCTCAGCCTGACGATACAATGGGTTGGCCCTCCAGTTCGTAATAGCACTGTCCAGTTCTTCAGAGAGATGAACAAGTTTATCACATACATAAGAAAATCGGCAACAGATAAAGTAAAGAGCTTCTACCAGCCAGAGAAGACGAAACTTCCATTTACTAACCATCTCATAGAGAGGTCGAGTCAACAAAAACGGCTGCCTCGCCGAGACATCCCAACTCATTACTGCAACCTACTCCAAAACTACTAGAAGATCCACCCACAACGCTTTGTCAGCAGGAAGAGGCAAACTGAATGGAAATGCCAAGCAGGGCTCTGGAAGTATTTTCTCCGCCAAGGATTTCTTCAAATCAACCTCGTCGGCCGAATGCATAAATGTCAGTGTAACGACCCGATATAATACTTAGTCATTTAATCTCGCCTTACATCCTTTTAAATTCTATTACTGCCAAGTTGATTTAACATCGGATTAAAATCTGACCGTGTGATGCATTCCATAAATTTCTATGGTCCTTGTG
>JAUPMG010276568.1:0-33171 GCA_031762675.1 Pachysandra terminalis | reverse complement strand
GGTACATAGTATGAAATCAATCGTAAACATGTTATAGTAACCGATCAATGACTATTCTAAGTCACTGTGCTCGATCGCGTTATATTAGTTATTAATTATTAAACTGGATTGTCTAACCTATTTTATATCTTAATTTAATTCTATGGCGTCTTATATGATTAGGATTCTTTTAACTGATTCTAATCCTAATTAATTAGGAGAATTTACTAAAATTTCCCATTTTACTATTTTACCCTTAGGTTTTCTAATTGGATATTTTACGGGAATTTTGAGGTTGTTACAGATGAATTCTTCCCAACAGATTTTCAGTAGCATAAGGAAAAGGATTCAAGAGATTGAGAGGGAATTGAGATAAGATTGAATTTCTCGATTAAGGTGGCTGATTGAATGCAAAGGAAGGAGAAGAAAAAAAGAAAAATCGAGGAAAAATAGCAGGATTCGAAGGGAAAAATCAGCTGTAAAATTCGGTGGAGAAGAGGTAAATCCCCAAACTAGATTCTTGGATTGTTTTTTTCGTCCATCTTCATCAACCCTTAAATCCCACTAGTAGAAACCAGTTCGTCCCTAACATCATCCCCATTAGCGTCGTCTTCCCTATATAAAAACCATAGATCTAAACCCCTAAAACCCCCATTAAAAACCCATTGAAACCCTTGAAAAACCTAGGCCAGATCCACGACTGAACCCCTCTAATCTGCTGTAGGAATCCTACCCAAAACATGTTCGTCCGACATCCAAAACCCTTAGAAACCTCTTCAAAACCCTAGCCAAAACACCACAAAAACCCTTCCATTAATACTCGTTCGTCCTACCCTAACCCTTATAGAAATCAACACTGAAAACCCTCCGAAATCTCAGTTCGTCCAACATGCAAAAACTCTTCTTCTGCCCTACTCAAAACCCTAACTCTTCAATCTAAAATCATCATTAAATCCTAGCCGAATCCTGTAGAAACTAGATCTATAAAAGAATCATCTAAATCCCTCTAAAAACCCTAGGAAATCACCATTAGAAACCCTATTCAAAACCTATCAAAAACCCCAATCGAACACTAGGTTTGTTCTCCTGTTCGTCCCAATCTAGTTATCGAACCTGAACCAAAACTCCACCGAATCGTACCAATTGTTAGGTTCGGCCTTCTTCCACCACTGCTGTTATATTTTGGATTCAAGCTTTCAAGTCCATGATTGCGAAGATCAAAAGAAAAAAAAAAGGAGAAAACAAATTCTGCAACAGGTAAAAAGAGAAAAATAAAATTTTCAATTCCTCATTTTATTGATCTCTTTACATCTAGGTTTGTTAACTGGATTCAAGTATGTTTTTCTTAAATCATTTCTTCACATGTCTGAGTTTGGCATGATAATGAAAGTTACATATCCAGTCTTCTTTTAGATCTGTGGATGTTGGTTGGACTTATTATGATTATTTTTTTCTTTTATTCTTTTGCAACCGTATGATTCTGTTGCAATTTTTATTTTTGGGATCGAGGTAAATATTTTCGGATGTTATGATTTATGATTTTTTTATTTTTATGGATTTTAGATTTAAGGTGTCTTTTGATAATGTTTGGAATTAGTAATCTTTTAGAATTTTAGGATTTAATTCGTCAAATAAACTTAGACCAGGTAACCGGTTAAACCAGAAGATAGTGGGTTATCTTGGTTGGACTTATTATTATTATTATTTTTATTTTCTTTTATTCTTTTGCAATCATATGATTCTGTTAAAAGTTTTATTTTTGGGATCGAGGTAGATATTTTCGGATTTTATGATTTAGGTTTTTTTATTTTTAGGGATTTAGATTTAAGGTGTCTTTTGATAATATATCGATTTAGGAATTTTCTAGAGGATTTAATTGGTCAAATAAACTTAGACTAAGGAACCGGTTAAACCGGAAGAGAGTGGGTGCCTAACACCTCCCTGGTCTCTTAACTAAACCTCCCTACCCATTCTGGTTAGATCACGTTTAAATCTTATTTTTGGGTCTATTTTCGAGATCAAATGACCTACCTAGGTGACCATTCACACATGAACCCAATGAATGGTGGCGATTCTAAACAACCCGATAGACCCGAGGTAGCTCACAACAGATAATATAAATGAACCAATACAACCACCCTTCCAGAGACATATGTTCAGGGAGCCTGTCTCAAGATAAGTTAGTTAGAATGCATATTTCAGAGCAAGAAAACCTCAATAGTTCGAATGACTCGAAGTTTGTAATATGTATTGAGAAATAAACTGACTTTCCTCTTTCTCTTTCAATCCCTTTACTCACTGTTGTCTTCTACCTCTTAAATTTTCAGATTTTCAGAGATTCTCAAGATTGCCTTTAATGGCGAATACGTTATGCTTATTTCTAGGGAGTTTATCTTCTCAAATTAGGAAAAATGTCATTCAGTCAAGTGCCCAGAGAGGAGCTTATAAATATCCCCATGCACTTGAAACATATCGTCAATGCCACGTGTTTTTCAACACGTGTACGTTATTTCCAGAAAGTAGGATGAGTCGCTCAAACTTTAAAACTTGCGGTTTTAGATCTAGAAGAACACGGATTGAATGACACGTGATGCATGCATACAAATCAAAAATCAACGTTTCCATTCTTACCGCCATTCCAGATAATACAAAACCCCCTTTAGATAAGTTAGACAGCAGATATTATAAGTAGCTAAGCTTTTATCACGTGCTGTTCATTCCGAGGAATCTATTTCAATCAACTTTAAAGTAAAGAAGTCACTTAAATGTCATAAATACCTTTCTGCACTTCACATATCTAGAGGGAACTCCCTTAGGCGGCTGTTTATAATTCTTCAAAGGAAGCCAAAATATATCTATATTTACAAGGTGACCAGTATATTCTCGAGTTACCTATATAGAGAGTTCGAAGTTGAGTTTTTAAGGAGGGAACTCGTTTTTATGACCAATAGTCCTTGTAAAGAGGAGCTTTATCTGGGAGTCCTTTAAGGTTTATAGCTCCAGTAACCAATCCGAGTGCCCTCCACTTTAAGGAAATCATAAGTAAATATGTTCCCTTGCAAACCCTTTTAGAGTGAAGTAGGAGAAAGTCTCTCAAAGTACGTAGGAAACCATCTTCAAGAACTACTTCTGGAGATGGTGTGAATTTGAATTTTGAAGCTCTTTCCACTAGGGATCTGCTTTAGAAGTCAAAGTATTTTATCCAAAATATTATTCGAAGTCAGTTCCTAAGGATGAATAAGAGTGACTTCGAACTCTACTTTGTAGTTTGAATGCATTTAAAAGTGTATTCAAAGGTGGTAACCCATATATTTGTCCTTCGAAGGGGACAAAATCCTTAGTCTTTTTTAGGGTGACTAACCTTTGACAATTTGACCATCTCGAGGTGGTTAGCCTTCGAATTCACCATCTAGAGGTGGTTAGCCTTCAATTTCACTTTAGTAGAAGGAAATATACCTCCTTCGAGTTCACCATCTGGAGGTGGTTAACCTTCGAATTCACAATCTGGAGGTGGTTAGCCTTCGAATTCACCATCTGGAGGTGGTTGGCCTTCGAGTTGAATTTCAGTAAGAGGAAGTATACCTCCTTCCCAGTTCTTTCAAAAAACAAATATAATAAATGGTCCTTCAAAGTCTATGGATACGATCGGAGGGTGACTTCTGAGTTAGTAGGCATAAAAAGTTCCATCGAACATCTCATTTCAAGGGAATTACCTTTGAAACATGAAATAAGGAAATAAAATCATTCGAAGTCTCTTTTTGGGAATGAATAGATGTGACTTCGAGGTTTTATTTACAGTTTCATATGTTTGAGGAGTCCATTAAGGGTAGTATACTCCTGTATCTGTCCTTCAAGAGGGATAATGTCCTTTAGAAGGAATGGAAAAAATCCATAATCCTTTGAATATTTCAAGGGAAATTATCCTGCTTCATAAGCAATGTAAATCCTTATTTCTTTGGTCATTCCGAGGACAGTTAGCCCATGTCTGTTAGGTTTTAGACACATGGCATTCCCGCATAAGATGCTCTTCAAAAAAGGTTGCTTCTATAAGAATCTTTCCTTTTTGGTGATAAGGACGGTCAGATATCTCTTAGCCATTTCAAATATCACCTTTTAACAAACGGTCTAATCAACGTACAACTGCTGTTGACAGCTGGCATGTGAAAATTGGCTGTGTAGCAGGAAACTGCTTTATTGAATAATTTTGTGTATGCAGCTATACCTAGTAAACATATGCGCACGCGTTCTAGATAGCGCCACGTGTTTAGTGGGATTAATTAGACCGCCTAATCACCAATAGCCCACCGGTCTCTGTTTTCCTACACTAGAGAGGACAACATGAGATCGTACCTTGAGAATGACAGGCATTCAATATGCATCCTTCGAGAAGGTGCGTTTTAAATGTGGTCCCTCATGTGTTGCAAACGTGATGATTGTCTTTTGGGATAAAGTGAACCGCCAAAAGAACCTTTTGAATTCCTGCAAAGAAATCGCCATTCTTCTATAAATAAGTTCATTGAAGAAGAAAGCTTCCTGCAACTTGAGTTTTTGAGCTTTCTCTGATTTTTCTGAGTTCTTGCTTTCTTTCTTTCTTCCTCCCTTTTAGCAACCACTGTAATGGCTTCCAAGAAGATTACCACCGGGAAGAAGGTAGACACCAAGATGGTGGTGTCTACTGACCCTTTATGGGAGGGAGTTAAGCATCGCCAGCCTTCCGCACCGTTCAAAGCGAAGGGGCTCTACTCAACTCCTATGGGGAGACTGAATGGATGGAGGTTGGCTTCCCTTGCCTAAGCATAGCGCCTGTCTTTCCGCTGTGAGAGAGGGGATTACCCTCTGTCAGAGATCGGATTCCGGTCCCATTTCAACCTTCCTCCTGGTTGGTCGAAGTAGGTGGCTCACATCATGGAGAATGATGACTACCGGAAGCTTTTGGATGTTGCTGGAGTGCTAGAGGCGATCCGGGTCTCTGTTGGAGATTTCCACAGAGACTATGAAGCTTTGAAGCAGTTCGTCCTCTAGTGGGATTCGGAGGATCATTTCTTTGTGACTGCCTTCGGGAAGATCACATTGACATGGAAGACGTCGCTATCCTCCGTTACCTCCCAATAATGGGAGAGGAGAATCCGGGGGCTATAGCCCTGAATGATGAAGAAAAGGTCACCGTGGATATGCTGAAGGCATGTATGAAGAAGTCCAAGTTCAAGGGGAAAGGCGAGGGCCAGGGTTCGAAGTATATCTTCGGGGGGGCTAGGTAATGTACTTCTAGAATGAAGAGGAGACCCCGAAGGCAAGCAACATTTCCATCAAGAGATGCTGGGGTGAAGGCTTCGACAGCTCAGTCCATTTGGAGGCCTTCATCACTTTCTGGCTTGCAAGGTTCATCCACAAGGGATAACCTGTGGACAAGGTGGTTGAAAGGGTATTCCCCCTAGCAGTGAAGATAGCAAGGGGAATTCGAGTGCCTCTTTCCCAATTGTTCCTAGGATCGTAGTATGAGCACCTTGATTTACTGTGTGAGGACATGGCCGGAAGTCGAGGTGAGAGGTTGGTGGAGACGTCTGTGGATGCCAACTTCCTGCAACTCTTCCCATAGGAGAGGTACAGCATATACGCCCCCCTCAACTTCTCAATATTTTAGAGGCAACACACCACCATGGGCCTGGATTCAGCCCCTCGAGCTTTTTTCTGGTCTGGGATGAAGTTGAGGAAGAATGTCAGACTATCTGCAATGCTGGACGTGGAGGAGGAGTTCGAGTTCCATCCTTATCACCGAGGAGGAATCAGACTGTTGCAGCCTGATTGCATTATGCTGGAAGGAGAGTTCCCTCGGAACAACAACAGCTGGCTTGCGCTGAAGCCAGAGGAAAAAGCCTTCATGGTGATTGTGCCTACCTCCTAAGCTTTGCGAGGGAGCATGGAAGCAGCAACCCAACATACAACCCCTACCATGTGCTGCGGCAATTCGGAATGGATCAAAATGCTCTCTCTCACAACATTGCAACCATCAAGACTTCAGAGCTTGCAATGGAGCAAGTGGGATAGAGATTCTCCTGGGCATATGGGTATATAGGGATGCCTATGAACTGGGAAGTCATTCTTGCCTCCATAGAGAGAAATTGCAGGGTCTCGCCATGGTGGGTAGATTACTGAACCAATGCTCTGAAGCATTTGGATGAGTTTTGCATTGGTCAAGTTGTGAATTCGAATGCAGACTTCAGTGGAGCTAAAGTGCAAAGGCTGAAGAAGCCAGACAAGAACCATCAAGTCCAAACAGGGGACGGCCATCCCACCCTCCATGAGATCCCTGGTCACCTTCTAATCATAGATATTTATGAAGGGAGGAAGGAAGGAGGAGAGGATTTTATGGAGACCTTTGATAAGGCTCCTACTGGTCTGCCTGAAGGAGAAGAAGAAGTAAAAGGAAAAGAAGAGGACGAAGATGAGGACAAGAATGTCCTCATAAGGGAGCTCCTGGTTCACAGAAGAACTCGGAGTGCCAGAGTCCCAAGGATTCCTTCTCTTCCAAGGGTGCACTTGCTTCCAGGGCCAATAATCTTTGACCGAGTCCTCCCAGAGGGACCTCTCCTTGCAAGGGTAATGCCAATCCCCCCCCAAAGGAATAGCACACAAGGGTGGAATCCATTGCTACCCGCACTCTGAAGGAATGTATAATTTGCTTATGCGCTTTATCCTTCTATCTTGATTTCTCCTGTCATGTATCTGACTTTGGTTTGTTAATCCTTTGGCAGACGTCAATTGGAGGGGAAGGGGAGGGACTTAAAGTAAGTGATACTTCAATCAAATCTCCTCCAAGGTAGAGTTCTCGGGTGTCATCTGGGACCTCAAAGGAAGGAGCAGCACCTGGGACGCCCAATAGCAACAGAGTCCCCTTCCTTCAGAGAGGCCTTCTTTCGGTTCTCCCCTTCACAGGGTTCCTCCTCCCTTGGAAGGACCTGTTGGTTGAGTTCCATTCAGAAGGATTCCACCTCCTCAAGAAATTGCTGCAGTTGGCTCTTCAGGGGCTCCCCTTCCACTCTTCGAGGGCTCTTCCTCTGGTAAGTAACTCCCCTGTATAAATTAGCTATTTAAGTGCCTTCATCTTATTGACTTTAGCATTCTTTCTTGTACAGCTCTTGCAGTGAGAGAGAAAGGAAGAGTTGGGGCTAGGGAACCTCAAATTAACCCTCCTACCTTGCCACAGAGGGACCTTGGCAAGGCTCCCATAGGAGGGGTACAACAGAGGGAGGCCCCTACGGTGAACATGGACCTTCCTGCTCTCCCAACTATGACTTCTCGTAGTGCCACTGCCAGAAGGGAAGAGGCATAAGGGGCCTCATGGGCTACCCCTGATGAGGTCTTGGCGGTTCCTCCTTTGGTCACCGTCTACCCTCTCTCTAATGTATGTTTTCTTTTCCCTCGAACCTTTCCTTCGAATGTTGTTATTCTTGTAGTATGTTAGGTATCTTTAACACTTCTGTTTCTTACAGGATGATGATGAGATAACTTCCCCTATTCCTTCGAATATTAGAGAAGGAACAAGGAGTGTTGATGAAGTAACTCCTCCTGTACAAACATAAGTCGAGGTTGCTACTTCAAATAAAGAGGATGAGATCGCTTCCAGACCTTCATCCGTTGCCACAGAGGCCACAACTTTACATACTGAAGTGGTCCCTCTTGCACCTTCTGCACCAGTCTAAGAACCTATCATTCCTACTGATGATCTCGTGAGGACGAGTGCTGAAAAGACATCTGAAGTCACTCCTCCGGTGGATGCAGAATTAGAAGTACCATCTTCCCCTCCTCCAGCTCCTACTCCGGACCAGGCGGCATCAGTTCCTTCCACTGAGGTTGTGGTTCCAACTCCCGTAGTGGCATCCTCTTTTGGTGTCAAGCGTAAAAGAGGCTACTTTGTCGTACCAGCTATCCAAAAGAGGAGAGAGTTGTCCTCTGATTCAACAGAAGATCCTGCTGAAGTAGAGAGAAAATATTAGATGGATTTGATCAGGGAGACTTATGGAGAGTTTCTGCCAGAGACTGCATTGCCCAGCCAAAAATTCAAGAGCTTTGGATATAAGGAGTTGTGCAAACTTATGGAAATAATGAGCCGTCGAAGTCTGCATAGCATTACTACTGAAGACTTGGAGGACTGGGGGAAGACTGTGGTCTATTTGAAACAGATGGACTTCCAATTGGAATGGCTCGAGAATTGGCTGGAGCAGCTGAAGACCAAGGTGAAAGAACTCGAGATTACTGTCTTGGTGGAGACAGAGGAGGTGAATAGGCTCCAAGGGGTTTTTGCAGGCTTCAAGGCAGATGTGAAGGAAATGGAAGAAGAAATCATTCTTCTTGAGTGCCTAATGAAGAACTCTACTGAGTTACTTGGGAAGTTCAAACAGGCACAAGAGGACGCAGCTCATGATTTATCCAAGGAACAAATGAAACTCATTGAGGCACTGTAGTGACCCTAAAGCAGAATTAGGATCAAACTATAATTAAAAAGAAATTTTGGGAGTGTACTAGAATTCTTTAAACTAATGTTGGACTAATTAGCAATTAAGTGGGGTTTACTGGTGATTAATAGAAACTATGGGGGAGCAAGGAGTAATTAAATAACTTAGATTTGCTGGAAATTTGAGATTCACGTGTAAGACAAAAGGTGGAATTAGAATTAGAAATAAGCTAATTAATTAATATAGACTCTTCTAGAAGAACTTCTAAATAGTAGGATTTGGATTAGTGTTAGAGTTTAAATTTAATGGGAAGCTTTCTAATTAGAATAGGAGAGGCACATTGGAATTAGAAAATAGAGGGGAGAAGAAAGAAGGACTAAAATGGCTATAAGAAGGAGATGGGGTGGAGAGATCGTCCAAAGAAAGAGAAGAAAGAAACAGATTAGGATCTGGGAGAGAGAAAAGAAAAGAGAGAGAGAGGTTGATTCTTATGGAATTCCGCTAGTTGTTAATACTTGATTTCCTGTTTATTGTTGATATCATGAAGTATGAATATCTGTAAGATTTATTTTATACCTTTCTATCTGGATTTGACGTATTACTATAAACTGGGTAGAAGGTTGAATGATTTCCATATTTGAGTGTGATAAAGTGTTTAATCGTGTTTAAAAGTATGTTTAATGAGTTATTGAATGTTTATGAATGTTTTCGGAGTTATATGCAATGATTCATGAAGTTTAGAATATATTTGATAGCTTAAAATTGAATTCCGAGACCAAAAGAAAAACCCAGAATCGTGCAGATCGGGCAGACGTCGATCCACTGACGCCTCTACCGACGGAGACATATTTGTAGGCCATTTTTTCTATTCAGCAAGCTTCGGTCCACCGATGCCTCTGCCGAGCACTCTAAGACTAACAGAGACCGTTAGGTCCACCGACCACTCTACTGACAACAATTTGTTTTTAGACCAATTTGGCTATTCAGCAGGCTTCAGTCCACCGATGCCTCTGTCGAAGACCTAATATAGACCCATACCTGATTTCCATAACTGTTTGACTTGAGTAACTAATCAATTAACATGTAGAATGAATGTGGACAATAAATAATATGTGTTGCATGAGATAATTATAGTTGATTGTGCATGTATGCCATGGAAACGAATCCCGTAATGGCTTCCTAAGGATTGTCCAGGTGAATGGGAGCTTAGACAGCTTCTGAAGGACGTTATCAATGGATATCCGACTGATTGTTGAAAGGAAACTTGTGAGGTGGTTCTAAGGATTGTTCGGGTGTATGGGCCCCAGGCAGCTTCTGAAGAACCTTATCACCGGCACTACTACTGGTTCATTTGATGGTTCACGTGACGACGGATTAAAGAGATGGAATGGTTGATAGGGATGACTAATCCTTGGGTACGAATTCTCAGAATAGTTAGGGGTGGCCAATCCTTGGGTGTGAATTCCCAGAAATGGTTAGGGGCAACCATCCTAGGGTGTTTAATTCCCTGAAAGGTTAGGGTGACTATCCTTGGGTGTTTAATTCCCAGAAAAGCAAGAAATTAGCTTCGGGAATTGAGCCCGATAGGTTGCGAATCCTATAAAACCACGATGTACACGTGGGATGAAGTAATGTGGAGACATATTAGCCGTAAGGTCGTGGACCGGGGTGTTGGTGGAGATTGTTGACTGGCTGATCACCGGATAATGGAGTGCTACCTGTGCATATGTGACTGATTGGTATTGATTGATATTGTGGAATTCTTACGCATTATAAACTAGATTGATATGATATAAATTGCATGACTCATTGAATGCTATATGATTTTTAATATTGTTGTATTGTTGTTCTGGACTAATGTTGTTCCATGAGGATGGTTATCAGAATATGTTTCTTATATGGGCATTCCAAGCTCACTGCAACGTGTCATGTTGTAGGTTAGAGTGGACTATAGGTTGGACATGGATGAGAAGCTTGCTTGGATTTTCTTATTTACTGTTCTATTAGTTTAGATTTGATGTTATAGGATAGTTAGGCATTTATTTGGATTGCAGGCTCTTGTGAAGCCAAACTTTGATATACTTACTGTTGTCTTCCACACTCTGATTTGAATTAATGAAAGTTATTATTAGGCTTTATTTACTAGTTGTTGTTGTTAGCTGCGTTCTATGGTTGAGAACCCGAGGTCTCACCTCGTGATTCATGCCGCCCACCTAGGGATTCGAGTATCGGGATCTGGGGTGTGACAGGCACAGACTGCTCTTATGAGGGCAAGCATTCTAGTTCCAGGGGCCTCAAGGTTAGGAATGCTCGAAGGAGCTTTCGAGGCATCACTGAGTCTCAACTCACTGGAGGACAGTAGTCTTATTTTCTTTTTCTTTGTATTGTACATCTCATGTATCAGATAGAATTCTTTTGTAAAGACAAATTTTTTCATATACTCAATAAAAGTACTTTCTCAACCACTTCCCATCTACAGTCTCTTCAATTGCATTTTCTTCTAATGGTATAATCTTGTAATATCTTGAAGCTTGAGCATAAGTGACTTCAAAGGGTCCTTCCCACTTAGGAGCAAATATAGGCTTGATATCGCTACTTCATGCATGCCATGTTGCTCATAGGACCAGTTCACCAATTTGAAAATCCGGGGTCTAACCAACTTGTTATAGGCTTGAGCTATAATTTGATAATAATGCAAATTACTTTCCAAGGATTTTTGCCTTTTCTCATCCAAATTATCTAACTCCTAAGCACGTATAAGAGCAAAGTCTCAGAAATCCCAGTCAACTCTGTTTGCATGTAAGATCCTAGCTGAGACAACCTGTCATTCAACTGGAAGAAGGGCTTTTGCCCCAAATACGAGGGAGAAAGGAGTTGCATTCGTAGCCCGGTGTTTGCTTACCCTATATGCCCATAGGGCTTGAGGTAGGGACTCATTCCATCTTGCAGGTTGATCATACACCATTTTACTAAGGATTTTGATCAAAGTCTTGTTGGTAGCTTTAGCTTGAGCATTCCCTTAAGGATAATAAGGAGTAGACTTGTTATGATGGATTCGGTAATAAGCTGTCATCTCTCTAACTAGCCTGTTAAGGAAGGAGGTTCCATTTTCTGTAATGAACCTTCGAGGTGGACCAAACCGAAGGAAAAGGTTATCTCTGCTAAATTGAGCTACAGAAACTCCATTAGCTCTTCTTAATGTGACAACTTCAACCCATTTGGTGAAGTATTCTGTAGCTACCAAGATCCAAGAATGTCCTCTCCTACTCCTAGGATTAATAAGTCCAATCAGATCTAGGCCCCAAGTATGTAATGGCCGTGGAGTAATGATTGACTGCATTTTCGAAGAAGGTTTGCGGGGAATGTTATCTTGGACTTGTCACCTCATGCATTTCTTCACAAAGTCAGTCGTATCTGCTTCCATTGTATGCCAGTAATATCCCAAGTATTCGAGTTGCCTGTACAATTTCCTCTTTCCTTGCTAAGGTCCAGATGTACCACCTTAGACTTCTCGAAGGACAATGAAGATTTCCTGAGTGCTAAGGCAACGCAGTAGGGTGTCATTGAAGCTCCTTCGAAAAAGTTCTCCTTGTTCCATGTAAAATTTGATGACCTTGTGTTTGAGCTGAATGGCCTCAAAGCGATCTTGATATACGGTTCCCTCCAGTCAGTGTGTTCATGAACAGGAAATGCTTCTACAACATCAGGCGGTTCTTGACATTTTGCACAGGAGAGTTGTAGTTTGGTAGCTCCGAGTGCCATTGAAGGCCTATATACCTGGCCTTTGAAGTTGTCTGTACAAAAGAATAGAGTCTAGAAGTTCACAGGTGACTTGGTGCATGTCTTGCAGTCTTTTCATCGCTTCCTCCGGTCCAAGACATCTGAACAAAGCTCCATTGATCCCCTAATAATAAAGAACTTTACCTTGTTTGGCAAAGTTCATTAATATTTTCAGAGGGGTAGTAGGAGTATGATAAAGGAGATTGTCCAAGTCATTGGCAATCTGCTACCTCCAGTCTGTCTCTAGGACGTGCTTCTCATCTTCTTGAGGAAGTTGAGTGGAGGGAGTAGATGACCTCCAAAGTAGCTGTGTCAAGCTGCATGTGAAGTCTACTTCCTAAATTGGCCAAAGCATCAGCATGCTTGTTCTTGCTTCTCATTGTATAAGTTAAAGAATAACTTGTAAATCTCCGGAGAAGAGCTTGTATAACTATCCTATAAGGAACTAAGTCGAGTTTCTTGACTGCGAGTTCTTCATTTATTTGAGAGACAACCAGAAAGGAATCACTATATATCTGGATTCTCACTACATTCAGCTGATGCGTCAATGTAAGACTAATCAATAAGGCCTCATATTCTGCTCTGTTGTTGGTGCAAGGGAAATCAAGCTTGAAGGAAAATAAAAACTGTTGACCAGTTGGAGAAACTAGTTCGATTCAAGCTCCACTGCCCGGTGAATTAGATGACCCATTGCCATTCTTCCTCAAAAGCTACAGATACCTTATTTATAGTGGCATCTTCTTCTTTATGGGTGGAGAAAGCCACCAAGAGGTCAGCAACAACTTGTCCTTTGATAGCTTTAGGAGTTTCACATACAATTTCAAACTGAGCTAGTTGGAATAACCATTTGATATGTCTTCCAAAGAGAATGAGCTGAGATAGAAGATACTTAACAGGATCACTTCGAGTGACTAGGTGAATGGAATGTGAATGTAGATAATGCTTCAGCTTATTCACCATATACACCAGAGCTAGGATAGACTTGTGGATCCTGGAGTATCTGATCTCAGCCCCTACAGAAGTCTACTAACATAGTAGGCTGGTTTTCAAGGCCTTGCTCGTCCTCCTAAGCAAGTAGACCTCCTATGAAAGCGAGGTACAACCAGATAGGTTTTCCTCGAATGGGAAGCATCATGGTGTGGGAGTGAGCAAGCACTTGCTTAATTGCTTCAAAGGCTTGTTAATGCTCCTCCTTCCATGCGAAAGGAGCATTCTTCTTCAATAAAGGCACAAGTGGGATGAGATATGCTGAAAGTCCAGGAATGAACCTCCGGATGTAGAAGACTCGCCCAAGAAACGATTTTAGGTCCTTCTGAGTTCAAAGAGAAGCTAATTCAATTACAGCCCTGGCCATCATAGGTTCAAGATCAATACCATGCCTATGGACTATAAACCCAAGGAACTTGCCAGATGAACCCCCAAAGGCACCCTTCACAGGGTTCATCTTGAGTTTATACATCCGACATCTTTTGAATGCCTTTTCCACTATAGCCAGATGGTCTTCCCACTTTGATGATTTAATAACCAAATCATCAACATAATCCTCAACTTCCCCCTGAAACATGTCATGGAAATAGCAGTCATGGCCCTTTGGTAAGTAGCACCAGCATTTTTGGACCAAAAGGCATGACTGTATAGTAGAAGTTACCAAAAGGGGTTCTGAAAGCAATTTTTTCAGCATCCCTTGGGTCGATATGGATTTGGTTATAACCTGTAAAACCATCCATGAATGAAAACATTTCATTCCCTACAGCAGCGTCAATAAGGATATCCATCTTAATCAAATGGAAATCGTCCTTGGGACAAGCTTTATTTAAGTCCTTAAAGTCTACACAATATCTAATTTGTCCATTCTTCTTTTTTACAGGGACAACATTAAACAACTAGGCAGGATGTTGGATGGGCTTGATAAAGCCCGCTTGCAACAGCTTCTCGATCTCAGCCTTGATTTGTAACTCGATATATGGCCTGAAGGTCCTTGTTGCTTGCTTAATGGATTGCACTTCAGGCGAAAGATGTAATATGTGAGTTACAAGCCCGAGATCAAGACCTGGTATCTCTTCATAGCTCCATGCAAAAACATCTTTGTACAGGGTGAGCAATGTTATAAAGGCCTTCTTCTACTCTGGATCGAGATATGAGGAGATTTGTACAGGCTTGTTGACACTCGGATCTTCCCCAAGGTCAACTGTAAACAATTCTTCTTGAACAGCCTGAACACCATCTTGGAGGTGCTCTGGGGCTTCTTCAATTTTGGATTCGGGAGCTACCGGCAATTCATCACTAGGGGGACACTGCAGGATGTCAGTGTATGGAGCCCCCTATGGCTGTCACAATCTGTAGATAGATCTTTCTTCAGGAAGATCCATTCTAACACATAGGACCTTTGAAGGCCATCAGTCTTCGGAAGAGGATGGTACTAAATGATCAGTGGGTTCAAGTGTAGCCCACAAAGGCAAGAGAGTTCCTTGTGGCTTGACTACATGGCATGCCCCCTCTGGGGCGAATCTGTCATAGCGTACTGCTTTTGCAAAGTGGGTTTCTGACTAATCAAAGGAAAAGGGCTCTGCTACCACTCGGACAACCTTTCCGTTCCAAATACCCTTCAAACATTGATGGTATGAGGAGGGGGCTGCCTTCACTCGGTGTATTCATGGTCTTGTATCCATGGTCTTCCCAACAACACATGGAATGCTGCTCTGTTATCAATGACATGACATAAAGCAGGAAATTTGAAGAGTCCTACCCTGATGTTGAGTGTAACATACCCCATAATCTGCTGCCATTGGGTATCAAATCCCGAAATCCGGATTTCGTTAGGGACAATGCATTCCTTCGAGACTCCAATTGCTTCCAAAATTTTGAGAGGGACGAGGTTGATAGCAAAACATTGTCAACAAGCGCCCTTCGAACATCTACATCCTGCAAAGTGGCATTTAAGTATAGTGTCTTGTTATGGTCCTTTGAAAAGCCACCATATCTTCCTCCGTGAAGGTGATAGCAGTCTTGCTGAGTCAAAGGGGATAATACATAGAGGCTTCCTGACTGTAGTGCTCGTAGTGATGCTTCTCAATAATAGCTAGCAACACTCAAGTTGCCTTATTCCTCATCTCCGGACTAAACTACATATCTTCCAAGAACATCTGAAATCTGGTGGTGGTACGCATAGCCTCACTTGACTTAGGGTCCAACTCACATCTGGCATGGGTGGAAAGCATACGCATAGCCTCCTTTCCTTTCCCTTGATTCTGAGGAAGGGGATTAGTATTTACCTTCGCTTTTGCGATGTTGATGTCTCCAACAGCCAACCTAACATGAAATAGCTTCCTCAAGATCAAAAGTAGCATGCCGAGTACTGCAGTGGAACTTGCAATAATGCGGGGAATTCTTGTCTGCCTCTGAGGGCTCTCGTTCAACAAGTGGTAACGAGACACGATTATCTTTGACCCATTCCTACAATAAGGCACCAAGCTTAGTAGGAGAACAAGTTACCTCAGGAGGTGGTGCACACTTCTCTCGACTGTTGGTGTTGTTGTTGTTCCTACTTCTAGGCCTACCTTTCTTCTTTAGAATGGACTCTTCCTCCTTATCCATAGTGACAACGAGAGTGCGCTTTCTCTCTCATTTCTTCTCAGGAGTAAGAATGGAAGCAATCCTTCTCTTGGTGGATTCATAGAGCTTGGTGAATGATTCTCCAAGTGCACCCGGTAAAGAAGGAGCATGCCATTAATGCAAATCCTGACAAACTTATCATTGGTAGCTATCTCAATGCAAGTGATCATAAGATCTCTGAAACGCTTGACATAATCCACCAGATCTTCATCTGGCCTTTGTATTTCACGGCTAAGGTCAATGATAGTGACCTTCTCCTCCATGATGAAGAACATGTGATTAAATTAAGCAACCATGTCTTCCCAAGTATGAACTGAGCCAGGTTCCAACCTGTTGTACCACGTGTATGCCTGCTCAGCGAGTGACTTTGAAAATTCACGTAGAAAGAGCTCCTTGTCACTAGTATAAGCCCCCAGAGCTTCAATGAAGCGACTCACAAGCTTCCTAACGTTCCCATTTTTCCTTGAAAACTGGGGAAAGACAGGAGCCTTGAAGTACTTAGGATATGGGTTGATGAGGAGTGCCTCTGGGTATGAATGAAAGAAATCACTCCCAATCAAATATGTGTCCTTTGGTTGGGATTTCTGAAGAAAAGCTTGCACATCAACAATAGTAACAAATTCAGTTTTGGGAGCAAAGGAAGGCATGGATGTATATAGAGGAGGATCTACTGTAGGAGATGATTTTGGGATGGGGTTTGGTGGAGGATTAGAACCAGGCTTGTTAGGAGGGCATCCAACTAAGTCTGCAAGATTTGGATAGCCGCCTTGATAGACCTATCTGTCACATTAGGGTCTTTAGGCGGAACGGGTTCTTGAGGTGATTCTGTTCTGGAACTTTTTCCACAAAAGGAGCAGTATTTGAAGTGGACAGATCCATGATTAAGAAATAAGGCAAAGATAGCAGCAGACATATATAATTTGAAAGGAACGACTACAAGCTCCCCTGTGAAATTGCCAAATGGTGATGCAGGTTTTGTAATGGACAATATATTAAAAATATGTTTGACATATCATATAAATGAATCAATACAACCACCCTTCCAGAGAAATAGATTCAGGGAACCTGTCTCAAGATAGCCTAAACCGTCGCGCAGCCGTTCTATCCAAAGCGTTCCTTCTCAAATATGACCTGTGAATAAGACAAAAAGAAGAGACATGAAGGAATATTGAACTTTCTGATAAGTCACTTAGAATGCATATCTCAGAGCAAGAAAACCTCACGAGTTTGAGTGACTCGAAGTCTATAATATGTATTGAGAAATACACTGACTTTTGTCTTTCTCTCTCATTGCCCTTACTCATTGTTGTCTTCTAACCTTTTCAATTTTCAGATTTTCAGAGATTCCCCAGATTTCCTTTAATGGAGGATACGTTCTACTTATTTATAGGGAATTTATCTTCTCAATTTAGGAAAAATGTCATTCAGTCAAGTGTCCAGAGAGTGATTATAAATATCCCCATGCACTTAAAACATATCCTAAATGCCATGTGTCAACACACCTAAGTTATTTCCAGAAAGTAGGATGAGTCACTCAAACTTTAAAACTTGCTCCGTGGTAGGTTGCTTTAGATCTAGAAGAACACTGATTGAATGACACGTGTTGCATGCATACAAATCTAAAAGCAACGTTTCCATTCTTGCTGCCATTCCAGATAAGACAAAACCCCTTTAGATAAGTTAGACAACAAATATTATAAGTAGCTGAGGTTTTATCACTTGTTGTTCATTCTGAGGAATATATTCAATCAACTATAAAGTAAAGGAGTCACTTAAAATTCATAAATACCTTTAGTAACCAATCCGAGTGCCCACAACTTTAAGGAAATCAGAAGTAAATATGCTCCCTCGAAAACTCCTTTAAAGTGGTGGGAGAAAGTCTCTCAAAGTACGTAGGAAACCATCTTCAGGAACTACTTCTGGAGATGGTGTGATTTTGACTTTTGAAGCTCTTTCCACTTCGGATCTTCTTTAGAAGTCAAAGTATTTTATCCAAAATATTATTTGAAGTCAGTTCCTAAGGATTAATAAGAGTGACTTCGAATTTTGCTTTGTATTTTGAATGCATTCAAGAGTGCATTCGAGTGCGGTAACCCATATCTTTGTCCTTCAATGGGGACAAAATCCTTAGTCTTTTTTAGGGTTACTAACCTTTAATGATTTGACCATCTCGAGGTGGTTAGCCATCGAATTCAACAACTAGAAGTGGTTAGCCTTCAAGTTCACTTTAGTAGGAGGAAATATACCTCCTTCACGTTCACCATCTGGAGGTGGTTAGCCTTCGAATTCACCATCTGGAAGCGGTTGGCCTTCGAATTCACCATCTGGTGGTGGTTGGACTTCGAGTTGAACTTCAGTAGGAAGAAATATACATCATTCGCAGTTCTTTCAAAACAATATATAATAAATGGTCCTTCAAAGTCTATGGATATGATCCGAGGGCGAATTCTGAGCTAGAAGGCATAAAAAGTGCCCTCGAAGATCTCTCTTCAAGGGAATTACCTTTGAAATATGAAATAAAGAAATAAAATCATTTGAAGTTTCTTCTTGGGAATGAATAGATGTGACTTCGAGGTTTTATTTGAAGATTCATATGTTTGAGGAGTCCATTAGGGGTAGTATACCCCTGCATCTGCCCTTCGAGAGGTATAATGTTCTTTAGAAGGAATGTAAAAAGTCCATAATCCTTTGATTATTTCTAGAGATTTAGATTAGCCAATCCAAGAATAATCATAAGCAATTAAGATAACTCCATTTTATTAAACTATATTTGAAGCTCATAAATCTATTGTCTTGATGCTGCACACTAATAACTATGGGTTAGAGTTGGGCTAAATTAATAATTAGAAGAAAGTTTGGGTAAGAAGAATAATTAGTGGAGAGTATAGAGTTTAGGAAGGAATTATATAAAAGTGAATTAGGTGGAGAGAGAGAGATTGTCGTGTAAGTCATTAGTTGTAGGATTAAAGGGTTGTATAGTAATGGACTTTGAGGTTTAAATTAATAAGAACTAGATTTGGAAGGTTAAGAGGGAGATTAAGTCAATAAGAAGTTGAAATTCAAAAGGATTCTTAGAGAGAAAGTTGCCTTTTAGGTGGGGTATGCATATGGGAAGTTAAGAAAGGTTTAGGAAGTCTTATTAAGTGGGTTAAGAAGGTTAACAAAAGGAGGGTAAAAGGAGGCCGTGAAAAGTATTTTGGGAATAGGAGGATTAGGGTTTGAGTTGTTGGAGAGAAAGAAGAGAATAAGAAAAAGAGAGAGAAGGGAGACTGAGACTAGATCTGAAAATGGGAGAAGGGGCAAAAGGAAGATAAGGAGAAACGGGAAGAGGATAGCACATGCACGCACACATCGTTTATCAATCTCGCGGTAAGTTGCTGGAACATGTATAGTGTTCGTATTGGGATTAGATCTCAGTTTTTATGATTTGTGCTTTGATGGTGTTAATTATTGTATGCGTTTGAATCCTTGTTAAAAGTAGGTTTTAAATGATGTGTTTAATGTATGATGATGATATTTAAGTTGTAGAAGTGTTTATATGATGTTGAACTTGATTTGGAACCTTGGAGCTTGGATTACGAACCCAGAAAACCCTAAAAAATTATACAGACCTGAACTATCGAGTTGAGAACCTATGTAACTATTTTTCATAATTTATTTTATATTTTATTATGATTACCTTGTTTGTTAGGAACACACCAAAACATGTTTGAAGCAATTCCGATTAGTATTTAGGATGTTATGACCACATTACAAACTATACATCAAAGCTGGAAAAACCAGAAAAGTGCCCGGTCGGCAGGCTCCTGTCCACCGGTAGAGACCCAAATATAGTGTATTTTGGGTGTTCAGTAGGCTTAGGTACACTGACCACTCCGCCGACCACCCCACCGAACCACCTGATATTTCACATAACCCTTCAGTCCACCGACCAATCCTCTGACAGAGATGTATTTGTAGTTCATTTTGAGGGTTCGGTAGGCTTCGGTTCACCGATCACCTTACCGACCAGCCTACCGAAGACCCTGTGAGTTGCACAGTGGTTGTGATTTTTGAGGATTACCTAGGTTGATGATGTGGGGCTTCGGCCATTGAATTGTTATTGATTCCCGAAGCGAGATTTGACCTGAAGGCATCTAGCCTACCTGAGGGGAGTCAATCTTGGTGTTCTAAGGTTATTGTGACCATCATCCCACGTTAGGGTTAATCTAGATTTATTATGGAAGATTGATTAATTAGTTTAAATTGTTTGTTCTTGTTGTGATATTGGATAGGAAGCTTGTGAATATGTGCAATCAGATTATCCGCGTGTATGGGCGCACGGATAGTTTCTGTTGTGGATCTTCATTTGATATCCTAGTTTAATGCATTACATACTAGGCTGATATCAAGTGTTAAGTGAACCAGGAAGTGGAAATCTATGGAGAAACTACTGCGATGCTTGTGGATGGGTTGAATATACACTCGTGGGATGAAATGGCCCCACTTAAACTAGGGTAGGATGCCAGAGTTCATCTTATACAGGTTCGCTAGTCCTCGAGTATAGTACACTCGTAAATTAGCTATATGGTAGCCTTCGTGCCATGGGTTAGCGCCCGGAACGGAGAGGGGACTTCCGGTAGTTCCTTGGATCATGTCCTAAATCGGTTATTTTTGTTGAGAAGCTTCACTTGAGGTCCATTTATCAGGAAATGTTAGTCTTAGTACATTCACTGTGCATACAGTTCATCATTGTATGTTATTTCTCATTGCATCCATCATAGAGCATATGATTGATTCATTTCATCTCATATTAAAAAACTCATTGTTGTTATTATGTTATTGTTGTACTAACCCTGTGATTTGATCTCCATAAGAGGACGGGTGACTGTTTCATGCTTCTTACTAGGCATCATAGGTTTACTCAACTTTTCATGTTGCAGGATATGAGGAGTGATCGTGTTAGCTGGATCATTGCTATTTGTTGGCTTGGATGCTTTCCTTTGTTTTGTTTGTTGTAGGCTTATACTCTCGAGGGAGTTTGACTCTAGAATATTTTGATGTAATAATGGTATTTGTTGAACTAAGTAGAGAAGTTGTTTTTACTAGTGGGGATCTTGGCTCAGCTGAAGCCAAGGACCATGGTTTTAAATACTTTATGTTCTTTACTTTGATTTTCTATGGTAAGACTTTTGCACTCTGATTAAATGGTTTAATAAAGTTAATTATTACTATTATTTCACTTGTGGTTTGGTAGCAATTCGCGGTCCAGTAATGGATCATGAAGGTCTCACCTCGAAATTTGTGCTATTCCGCATTGGGAATCGTGTCACAGGATCTGGGGTGTGACAGATTGGTATCAGAGCATAAAGTTTGCTCAAAGTAAGGTTGTTGAAAGGTTTGTGAACCTAGACGCCACATAGAGGAAAACGTTAGGAAGAAGAAAACATAGAACTAGGAACTAGGAATTGTTTATTGATTGATGTGTGATAGCTTACCATGATTGTTGTTCGAGTTATTGTATGAGTTGTACAAGTGTGGAGGTGGATTAGGTAACATAGTGTACTTTCTTGTGTCTTGCGCCAGCCCTGTGAGTGAGCACTGTTTATTTTGAAGGTGGGAGTGTGATTCTAACTTTCCTTCTGGAGTGATGGGATTAATGTAGCTGCAGATACCGCCTTTGAACTCTAGATTAAGGGTTATTGACCACAAAGAGAGTGAGAGAGATCATTGACTTACATTATGCCGTGTTCAAGACTGTAGTTGTGATTCCCCATTTCCACGGATTAGAGACTAGTAAAGGCTGTGTGTGGAGTCCGGACCTGTATGCCCCACGGGATGGGACATGTTTGATCTTTCACGGAGTAGACGAACCATGCTTACTAGACTCACTTAGAGTTGTATGATAAATCATGGAATGTGTGTATGATGAATGGTGTGAGGCCCCATGAATACATTGTGGTATGTTGGTATAGGTTCATGTTTAATTTCTTGAGCATTATGAGTGAACGGATGAATATTACTATCAATACACACAGGTTATTATGGCTACACTATGATACTTTAGAATGAGATCCATTGTACGTATGAATGATGCATGATTAAATGATTGTATGACTTATGGTATGAAATTCAACATGTTAGGACAGGATTTATACGTTGTATGAACAACCTAATGAAGGATAAACATGTATGATAAATTGTTGAGTGATTGACGGATAATGAATGGAAACATGTAAATAAGGAAGATAACAATGTAGGAATTATAATGAACTTATGGATCTTTACACAACTACTATGGATGATTATGTGATAGGAATGCTGAAATGGAACATTAGTGATGTCTTCTTGCGGATTATCCATGACTATAAGAACGTGGATAGCTTCTGAAGGTTGTATCACTGGAAGTTTCATGAGGCATACAATGATAGTTTTAAACCGATTATTATTTGGTTGGTTTCCAATTTCTGATATTTTCCATGAGTAGATACCATACACTTCTTTTAATATAGCTTGAGCATGAGTACGTGACAATCTAGTGTGTTGTTAGGTTGCCTGGATGAAGAGAACTTAGACAAGAACATTAGGACTCACATGGTTACTACTGCGTGTTGTGTACGTAACATGATTGTATGATTATTTATGATGCTTTTAGTGATTAAAATATATATATGAAGACACTTTTGGATGCACACTTAGACACTTTTTTTTATTATTGAACGGTAGATTTCCGTGGGACAACAGAGGGTAGTTAGTGAGAACTCATCTAGTGAGGAAGGGGTAGATCCTTTGATGACCGGCTTACTTAAGATCCTAAGAGACTTGACGAAACTGATTCAAGGGGAACAGGAGATGAGACAGATCACACAAGGACATGAGGATGGGAGCAAAGTGACATAGGCAAGGGTAAGACCATTGGGCCGAGGGAACAATGTAAAGAGAGAGACTCTCAAAAGAAACATAGGAGATGGTAGAGCCGCGAGTGTTTCAACAATGGGAAGATGGAATACCACAAGAAGTATTGCAGACAACCTAGGAGGCGAGAGGTGGTACAGATAGTAGGATTGACATGACCATCCCAATTAGTGAGAGTCAATGTCTTGACTAGGAACAAGAGGAGTACGATAGTGGGGTAGCTAACACAGTAATGGAAGGTATATGATGCACACACATGTTTTGTTTTCTGATTTAAGTTTATTGCATGAGTTGATATGACATGAACTATTTCGTGTTGCATATTTAGATTTATAATAGCACTTGAATAATAGCATGATTTAAATCATAACAGACCTTAGGATTTGGGGATCCTAGAAATTTAATGTGAGTAATTTCGGGGACGAGATTTCTTTAAGAGGAGAAGAATGTAGTGACCCGGACCCAGAAATCTACTAATAATCACTAAAGTGTAAATTAATTAACGAAGTTAATTAAATATAACTAGATTAGTGGGCCAAGTCCAGATCAGATCGTGTGGACCCATTAATTAATTATTTAATTTGACTTAAGATTTTATTCAACAACATGACTTGGAAATACAACCCCATATGTATAGAGACTTAGATTAGCCAATCCAAGAATAACCATAAGCAATTAGGATAACTCCATTTTATTAAACTAGATTTGAAGCTCATAAATCTATTCTCTTGACGGTGCACACTAATAACTATGGGTTAGAGTTGGGCTAAATTAATAATTAAAAGAAAGTTTGGGTAAGAAGAATAATTAGTGGAGAGTATAGAGTTAAGGAAGGAATTATATAAAAGTGAATTAGGTGGGGAGAGAGAGATTGTTGTGTAAGTCATTAGTTGTAGGAGTAAAGGGTTGTTTAGTAATTGACTTTGAGGTTTAAATTAGTAAGAACTAGAATTGGAAGGTTAAAAGGAAGATTAAGTCAATTAGAATTTGAAATTCAAAAGGATTCTTAGAGAGAATGTTGCCTTTTTGGTGGGGCATGCATATGGGAAGTTAAGAAAGGTTTAGGAAGTGTTTTTAAGTGGGTTAAGCAGGTTAACAAAGGGAGGGAAAAAGGAGGACGTGAATAGTGTTTTGGGAATAGGATGATTAGGGTTTGAGTTGTTGGAGAGCAAGAAGAGAATAAGAAAAAGAGAAAGAAGGGACACTGGGAATAGATCTGAAAAAGGGAGAAGAGGCAAGAGGAAGATATGAAGGAGAAACGGGAAGAGGATAGCACATGCACACACACATCGTTTATCAATCTCGCAGAAAGTTGTTAGAACGTGTATAGCGTTCTTATTGGAATTAGATCTCAGTTTTTATGATTTGTGCTTTGATGGTGTTAATTATTGTATGCGTTTGAATACTTGTTAAAAGTAGGTTTTAAATGGTGTTTGTTGTATGATGATGACATTTAAATTGTAGAAGTGTTTATACGATGTTGAACTTGATTTGGAACCCTAAAGTTTGGATTACGAACCCATAAAACCCTGAAAAATTGTACAGACCGGAACTATCGACTTGAGAACCTATGTAAATATTTTTTTTATAATTTATTTTATATTTTATTATGATTCCCCTATTCGCTATAAACACACCAAAACAAGTTTGAAGTGATTCTGATTAGTATTTAGGAAGTTATGATCAAATTACTAATTGTACGTCGAAGTTGAAAAACCCAGAAAAATGCCCGATCGGTAGGCTCTGGTCTACCGACCACTCTGCCAACAGAGACCCAAATATAGTGTATCTTGGGTATTCAGCAAGCTTAGGTACACCGATCACCCCACAGAAACCCCTGAGATTTCACAGAACCGTTCGGTCCACCGACCACTCCTCCGACAAAGATGTATTTGTAGTTCATTTTGAGGGTTCGGCTGGCTTCGGTCCACCAATCACCATACCGACCAGCTACCAAACACCCTTTGAGTTGCACAGTGGTTGTGATTTTTGAGGATGACCTTGGTGGATGATGTGGGGACTCGGCCATTAAATTGTTGTTGATTCCGAAAGCGAGATTTGGCCTGAAGGCATCTAGCCTACCTGCAGGAAGTCAATCTTGGTGTTCTAAGATTATTGTGACCATCATCCAACTTAGGTTTGATTCAGATTTGTTATGGAAGATTGATTAATTAGTTTAAATTGTTGGCACTTGCTGTGATAATGGATAGGAAGCTTATGAATATGTGCAATCAGATTATCTGTGTATATGAGCGTGCAGATAGTTTTTGTTGGGGATCTTCATTTGATATCCTAGTTTAATGCATTACATACTAGGCTGATATCAAGTGATAAGAGAACTGGGAGGTGGAAATCTACGGAGAAACTATTGCGACGCCTGCGGACGGGTTGACTATACGCACATGAGATGAAATGGCCCCACTTAAACTAGGGTCGGGTGCCAGAGTTCATCCTTGTCACATCCCAAACCAAATGAGATCCTTGCGATTCCCAAAGGTTTAGTATGTAATTCTCACCCAATCATAATGGGAGTGGAAAGCAATAATCAAAACATAAGCGGAAGTAAAATCAATATAGTTCTATTAAATTCTTAAGTAAAATATACAGTTCTAGTCTTCTTACAACTGATTTAATGAAATCTACATCTAACTCAAATACAAAAGCCTATCTACTGTTCTTTGATTCTAATCCCTTCCAAAGCTCTCCTTCGTATGCTAATCTTTACTCCTGAAAAATATAAATCAACAAACATAAGCAGGAAAGCCCGGATGAGTAGTCCTTCAAAGCAAGGTATTTACTTATATCCCAATGCTATGAAATACAACCAATATAATAGATAATATTAGTAAACTCTGTGAAATATATAGTAAATTATAATGAAAGTGATCAGCAACATTGAATATGTATTCTCTCCCAAATCTCACCATGGTATAAGGAACAATGGTCAATATCAATGGTCTTACTTCTATATGCAAATCAGATGAAGCGTCTCACACACAAGATACTCACAATAATATCAACAAACAGTACAAAATGCAAGGGTGCAGTTAAGTATGCTAATATTGTAAGTTCCCACATGATCGATCATTTCTTAACCAAGATGTCTTCTCAAACCATTCCCCCATACAGGGCCATTCTCAAGTTAAAATATTCTATGTGTACATCATGGTTTTAAGGGGCTTCGACCTAGAGGGCACAATTCCCCCACTTATTTGTGATCAAGGGTAAGACTCCAAGGTTGACAAATGGGAACTATCCTCAGGGAATCTTACATATTAAACAACTAACAGAAGGGTATATGACTCAAATATTGGGCATCACATTGTGAACTTTCCCTCACCTTTCATCTTTTCACAAGTCTTTTGGGATCACCACCCAAGATATATCCCTCACATTAGGAGAAACAATAGAGTCCAATCATGGAATGGCAATGGTAAAACATAGGTCAATAGTCTCATGTGTAATCTAATCCCATGCCAGGTATAGGGTATTAGACAATGCTATCAGAACAAGGTAATCCATAATGCAACTCATATGTTCAGGTCCTTTAATTAACACAAGCAATGATTCATAGGCATATATTCTCATCAGCAAGCACATGAGCACAGTCTCATGATTCTAGACTAATAGGGCATAATATCACATACCAAGTAGGAATGTTCATATAAGTACAATAATTATGATAGAAGTAATATAAATATGCATAGCCATTAATAGTAAGGTATTTCACTCAATTTATAGGTAATTACTCATATAAGGCATTAATTAGCACATAATCACATACATGGTGGTAATAAATATTCATTGAGTTATTTAGACAATTTCTGTACCTAGACATGCACAAAAAGAGGGTGTGACACTGTTGGAAAGGTCTAAAGTCTAGTCTCTTATGTATTTCAACATCTTATCTTCCTAAGCTATGGCATTATTTAATTAGAACTTGGTTTGAAGTGTCCTAATTTGTTAGGCATGTATCTAGGGTCTAAAAACATGGTAGATTAATTAGATTAGGTCTACATAAGGTGTCCTAGGTTTCAGGATTCAAAAACTATCAATTTTGGCCTTCGGCAAAATTTCAGTGTACACTCGGCATGGTCTCGGCGTACTCTTGGTGTACCTAGGGGTCACCGAGGGGTTCAGTATGAGGTTTTTGGGTTTTCTGGGTTTTGGTCTCAGGGACAGGCTCGATGTACTCTAGGTACGCCAAGTTTGGTATCGGTGTGCTATCCAATAACCTAAAACGCCTACTGTGACACTCGGCGTACTCTCGATACGCTGAGTTTGGGCTCGGTGTACAAACCAGGGCTCATAACTCAATTAAAGAGGCTCAGCAAGCCTTCGATGTACCGAGTTGGTACGCCGAAGCACGTTTTAAATGCTTTTGAGTTGGGATTTCAAATATGGGTCATTTACAACCTAAAGATACTTCTAAAACCAAGTTGTGGGGCTTTGGATTAAGTATAAACAAGTAAACATGGGTTCTTGGGCTATAAGGTAGTATTTTCTCGGTTTGCTCTTACTCCTTGTGCATGCATGTGTACAGAGATTTGGTTTTTCATTAGTTGCAGGTTTTATTAGTAAGATCAAGGGAAAGGGGTTAGCAAAATCAAACATAACTTTCACATGGTCATAACATTAGAATAGAAGTAAATACTCAAGACATTGAAAGAAAACTCACATAGGTTTGCTGTAGAATTCTCCTAGGATTTCTTCTTCTTCTTCTTCTTTTGGGTTTCTTTTTTCATTATAGGGCTTCTCCACAAAATTGGCGGTGTTTAGGATGGTTTGGATCTCTAGGTTACAATTCTTATTTATAAGGATCTAGGGTTAATGGTTTATAATTACGAGTTGCTGAAATTTAGGAATTATGGGTTTCTAATCCTTATAGGTTTCTAATTCTAGAGTTGTTTATTGAATTATAAAGCTTCTAGAGGTTTTCTATAGTTCCTATTTGGTTTATATTAGACTTAGGTTAATTCAATAACCTTCTACTTATTAATTCTCTTTAGTTTCTATTTTCTGTTTTAGGTCTAGTCAGCAAGTCAAATTGCTGACCAAGTCAAATTGTTGACTCATTACTTTAGTTTAAATTAGGGAGACTCGAATTTGTTACTTAATGCGAGTTTTGAGTTTTTTTTAAATTATGGATTATTATTATTATTATTATTATTATTATTATTATTATTATTATTATTTCCTTGTTTTATTGATTTAAGTATTTAAAAATTTATTATTTTACCCCTTGTTTTTAAATTAAGTATTTTAGGAATTTTTAGGTTCTCACAATCTACACACCTTAATGCACATTCATCCTCGAAATTCATCTTGGTGATCTATTAAGTTGGTGTTCTGATTTGATGGTCAAGTGATTTAAAATTTGAAATCAAACTAATTTCTAGGAATTTCCAAGTAAAGTTAAGTTTTTAAATTAGGATTTAAACAGAACAACAAGCATTATATTAAGGAAACAGTGAACATAGATACTTATAAAAGTTACAAAAACATTACATCAGAAAGGAAAATTTTACATGCACGGTACATCAAAAAGACAGTTGATTCATCTCATACAACATTATAAAAACATCAAGGTTTTCAAGATAATACATTAGGAAAACAACTAAAACAAAACAACATCTAAGGGTATCTAGAAGGAAGGGAAGTCCTCAGAAGAAGATGATGATGATGGTGGTATGACCGCTATCGGTGGAATGATATCACTAGCCTTGCCACTACCAAAGAAGTTATTGAAGAACTTGAAAGTCTTGTCCACACTCTTTCGGAGTTTGGACATTTACTCTCGGTTATTTCTCAATTCTTCCCAGTTATTTCCCCAGCTAGGTGGTGAGGTCCATCCGGGTCTGAATGCTTGCACGCTCAAGAGTTGCATGACGCGCATCCAAATTCTTGTTCCTTCGGGTATAGTGATGCCTAGGGGAACTGGGTGGAGCTGCAGAGGTAAAGGATCTAGGATCAAAAGATGAAGCTCTAGGAGGCTACTCTTCTGGTTCATACTCGGGCTATTCCTCAGTCTGAAGTTCAAGCCGGTCTCCATGCTCTGGCTCAAACTGCTGCTCAGGCTGCTGTTCTTCAATTTCCTGCTCCTCTTCGTCATACTTTTGTCCAGGATGGTATAACCGTACTTGCTGTGGTGGAGGGTATTTGGAGAGTCCCATCAAGGCGAGCTGCGTCTGGGTAAAAGGTTTGGCCATCTTCAGGTTCTCGAGATGTCTAAAAGTGAACTTCCAATGATTCATGAGTGCGTACATGAGACAAGGAAATGGTAGTTTTCCTTTCCAAGAGAGGCGGTGGAATTTGATGATATTGATAATGAGAGATGGAAGACAAAGCTTTTGGCCTGAGGCCACCATAAAGAGTATTTAAACCATGAAGGGAGTAAGCTCGGAGGTGTTCCCGATCCTAGGGTAAACATTCCTCACAAAGATGGCATGAAGAATTATGTAAGAAAGGAGGAGTTTGGTGGCAGCTAAGGAGTTGTCTTTATTCCAACCCTCATCCCTGCCACACAAGGCTCGGGTCACTCTGGCTTTATCAGCAATTTCTAATTCAAGGATGACACTGACTTTGTTGTTCATAGGGACATTCAGGAGTTGGGAGACAAGTTGGAGGTTAAGGATATGCTTTTCCCCTAGAATGGTGAAGGCGAAGGTCATGTTTTCAGTATTGGTGTCAATGATGCAGTCATACATGCCTTGGGTGCTGGTCTAATAAGCCACACCACCCATGTTAGAATAGGTTCCCAGTCTATGGGTTTTAGGATTTCATGGATCCTATAGGCTTCCACATGAATGGTTTGTTTTTCTACAAGTATGCCCATATTCTGGTATATGCTAGGTGTTTGGGGCTCATTGATGGTTGGTGTTTCTATTTCTTCATCCTACGGTTCTGGAGGTGGAGATCTTCGAGATGTAGAGGTCCTAGTGGGTCTGAACTTCTTAGAAGCTCTCATAGGTTGTTTATCCGTAGGCATGATGTTTAGGGTTGTTTACGAAAGGTAAATCTAGAAGAATCAGTCCCAGATTTGAGATTCTAGGGTTTTTGTTTGGAAATTGAAAAAGAAGAGAGAAGATTACCCATTCTTGAATTTGGTTTTCGAGTGGTCGAAATCCCTTGGAAAATGCTTGAAATTGGTTTGGAGAAGTTTCTTTGGAGATGAGTGAAAAATTTAGGTTTAAGTGTCTTAAAATACTATTTATAGGGACTCAACCCCCTCTCGGCTGCGTTACGGTATACGGAGACCTCGTCGAGGGTTCGCCGAACACTCAAATTAGTTTAAAAATTAAAATTTTAAAACTTAAAATTAATAATAAATTATAAATACTCACAATATCAAGCAATCCACTCAAATTTTAAAGTTTTGACATTGGTTAAATGAACTATTATATTCACTTGAATTTGGGTCTTAGTTTGGCATTATATGAAGTTTTATATTTTAATAATAATTATGGTTTTTTTATATGTATAATAATCCTTTTAATTATATAAAACCTAATTCCCATCTGATTCCCAAAATTCTCAGTTCAATGCATTTGCAACTACATTGACTTAAAATTCTAAAAATCAGTTAGTATTAGTGTTCTAAGTACTTTCTGAAATATTTCAATCAGAAAATCATAAGCGTTTGATTATCACATTCTTTAATAACATGATAATCTAGTATACTTAGCAAAGACTTCATCCTAGTAGTTTCAGCCTTCAAACTTTCAGAAATAGTTGCACTTCCTATTCCCAATTGTTTATCCGAATTTACTAGTAAGGATGCACAAATCAACAATCATCGTACCTCACAATCTCACAACCTACTCATATCTACTTCCCCCTACCCACCTATATTTTCTTTATTATAACCTAAACTTTGTTATACTTTATTCCTAGTTTTTAAGACCTATGAAATCTTTTAAATTATTTTACTTAAATTTTACTAGAACCTAGGCTCTGATACCACTTTTGTCACATTCCAAACCAAATGAGAACCTTGGGATACCCAAAGGTTTAGTATGTAACTGTCATCCAATCACAATGGAGTGGAAACAGAAAAATCAAAACATAAGCGGAAGTAAAATCAATATAGTTCTACTAAATACTTAAGTAGAATATACAGTTCTAGTCTTTTTACAACTGATTTAATGAAATCTACATCTAACTCAAATACAAAAGCCTATCTACTGTTCTTTGATTCTAATCCCTTCCAAAGCTCTCCTTCGTATGCTAATCTTTACTCCTGAAAAATATAAATCAACAAACATAAATTGGAAAGCCCGAATGAGTAGTCCTTCAAAGAAAGGTAATTACTCATATCCCAATGCTATGAAATACATACAATATAATAGATAATATTAGTAAAGTCTGTGAAATGTACAGTAAATTATAATGAAAGTGATCAGCATCATTCAATATGTATTCTCTCCCAAATCTCACCATGGTATAAGGAACAATGATCAATATCAATAGTCCTACTTCTATATGCAAATCAGATCAAGTGTATCAAAAACAAGATACTCACAATAATATCAACAAACAGTATGCAATGCAAGGGTGCAGTTAAGTATGCTAATATTGTAAGTTCTCATATGATCGATCATTCATTGAGCAAGATGTCTTCTCGAACCCCCCCATACAGGGCCATTCTCAAGTTAAGATATTCCATGTGTACATCATGGTTTTAAGGGGCTTCGACCTAGAGGGCACAATTCCCCCACTTATTTTTTATCAAGGGTAATACTCCACAAATGAGAACTATCCTCAAGGAATCTTACATATTAAACAACTAACAGAAAGGTATATGATTTAGATATTAGGCATCACATTGTGAACTTTCCCTCGCCTTTCATCTTTCCACAAGTCTTTTGGGATCACCACCCAGGATATATCCCTCACCATGGGACAAACAATATAGTCCAATCATGGAACAACAATGGTAAAACATAGGTCAATAGTCTCATGTGTAATCTAATCCCATGCAAGGTATAAGGTATTAGACAATGCTATGATAGCTAGGTAATCCATAATGCAACTCATAGGTTCAGGTCCTTTAATTAACACAAGCAATGATTCATAGGCATATATTCTCATCAGCAAGCACATGAGCACAGTCTCATGATTCTAGACTAATAGGGCATAATATCACATACCAAGTAGGAATGTTCATATAAGTACAATAATCATGATAGAAGTAATATAAATATGCATAGCCATTAATAGTAAGGTATTTCACTCAATTTATAAGTAATAAATAGTCATTGAGTTATTTAGTCAATTTTTGTACCTATACATGCACAAAAAGAGGGTGTGACACTACTGGAAAGGTCTAAAGTCTGGTCTCTTATGTATTTCAACATCTCATCTCCCTAAGCTATGACATTATTTGGTTAGAACTTGATTTGAAGGGTCCTAATTTGGTAGGCATGTATCTAGGGTCTAAAAACAGGGTAGATTAATTAAATTATGTCTACTTAAGGTGTCCTAAGTGTCAGGGTTCAAAAACTATCAATTTTGGCCTTCGGCGTACTCTCGGTGTACACTCGACGTACTCTCAATGTACCTAGGGGTCGCCGAGGGGTTCAGTATGAAGTTTCTGGGTTTTCTGGGTTTTGGTCTCAGGGACAGGCTCAGTGTACTCTAGGTACGCCAAGTTTGGTCTCAGTGTACTATCAAGTAACCTAAAACGTCTACTGTGATGCTCGGCGTACTCTCGGTACTCTGAATTTGGGTTGGGCGTACAAACCATGGGCTCATAACTTAATTAAAGAGGTTCGACGTGCCTTTGGTGTACCGAGTTGGTACACCGAAGCATGTTTTAGGTGATTTGTGTTGGGATTTCTAATATGGGTCGTTTACAACCTAAACATACTTCTAAAACCAAGTTGTGGGGCTTTAGATTAAGTATAAACAAATAAACATGGGTTCTTGGGCTATAAGGCAGTATTTTCTGGGTTTGCTCTTACTCCTTGCACATGCATGTGTACAGAGATTTGGTTTAACATCTGTCACGCCCCAAATCCGAGATATAGGATCTCGAGGATTCCAAGGAACTGACATTTGGGCCCACCACGTGGATACGGATAACCAGCCACATAATCAAACCTTACCTGGTTGAATTAGAGTCTCAAGAAAATGTAAACACTAGCGGAAGTCTCTCAAAGTTAAAACCATAGGTCAACCAAAAATAGGTTGAGCTAACAACCCTAAATAAAGTAACATAATCTTAATTATAAGTTTCTGCCCACCTAGGATAAAACCAAAGTAATTAAAAACCAAGTACACACTATCATGAAAATCAAATATTTAAACCCAAAGGGATCTCTTCTTGAGACCGGCACATCAAACGAACAGATCACCTGTAGAGATAAGGATCAATCGTAGCCTAGTAGAGAAATCCAACGAGACTACAATATCTACTTTTATGCATGCATGACAATACGATTCATTACATGCA
>JAUPMG010276559.1:0-18820 GCA_031762675.1 Pachysandra terminalis | reverse complement strand
GCAAGATAAAAGTGATAGGGCCAAGGATCTCCTACCTAACATACACCAGTAACAGTAAAAGTCCTAAAAAAATAAAACAAAAATAAAAAATATAGCTCCCTGGCTCTGGTGAAGTTTTAAGCAATTCTTGCAGTTTCTGGGCACAGTCGCACGATCACACCAACAGTCGATCGATCGCATTGCACTCGTTCGCACTTCTGCGATCGATCCTCACCCGCTCGATCCCAATCCTGCGCTCGATCGTATGTGCATACAGAACCTGAAAACAGAAAACACACAAAGCCGTAAAAAGGAAAATAAAAATAAAAAAAATCTAAACTAAAATCTAATGAATTTAAATAGATCTAATCTTACAAAATTAGCAATCTAAACCGTAAACCAGTCCCCGGCAACGGCGCCAAAAATTGATGTGAGTCAAATAATCATTAATCACTCGCAATAGTACGAATCCTTGTAGGATAAGGCTATTTTGAGGGTGTCGAACCTCAAGGACTGAATGGGTTTAGTTTGTTAAATTATCTGATTAAATCTAAGAAAATTAATTAGACAAAGGAAAATGGATTTTATGATCTTAATCTAAAAATCAAAGTAAACTAAATTAAAATCTAAAAATTGAAGTAAACTATATTAAAGGGAATTAATCAATCAGGAAAATAGCAGAATATTGATGATCCCTCTAACCCTTTTATGATGGTAAGATAGTGAATTCCTAGGCATTAATTCACTGTTGAAAACAGACTTGTGTGGCTACAAGCACACACAACATATGGGATCTGTTATTTATCTAGGTATAAGCTATCAAATTCTTAGGCATAAATTACACTATCATATGGGATAACTATAACCCATCTTCGGTTGGCACGGATTGTCTACCTACACTAACTAATCTACTTGTCGTACAACCCGTTTTTCCTAGGCATGACCTATGAAATCCTATCACACTCATCATGTCATTTGGCACTAGTGCATAATTAGTATCCCTATAATCACAGAAAATAGGAATACTTTCGGTTCAGTCCTAACAAAAATAACGGCCGATTTTTCTATTAGGCTTGATTATTAAACAATTAAATCTGATTCTATAAATCATCTTAATCATGCAATCAACAACAGTGAATTAAAGAACTTAAAATTAACATGAAATTAAACCATAATAAAGGATTAGAGTTTACATCAATACTTCATAAGGGAGTTTAGCTACTCATGGACATCTGATCTTCAACGAGGTTGTAAAAGATCATCCCCATGCACAACATACGCCCCAGCAAGCACAAAACATGAAGAGCGACGAAGAACGAGAAGAACATCACGAAGAACAATGATTTCTCACGAATCCTTATTCCAATCAAACTCTCATTCGGTTCATAATCATCTAAACGATCCACTAAAAGTCTTATAATACATAATTCCTACTCTAAAAGTTATCTAGAAGAATTCGGAAGACAATCACACTCGGACTCAAACTCCTAAACAGTCACACAACTGCTGTTGTATGTGTGCGCTCGATCACACTGCTCCTGCGCTCGATTGCATTTCTGCGATCGATCGTAATGTGATCGATCCAGGTGCGATCGATCGACTGTTTTGTTCTGGGCTTCCTTCTGGCTGAGTTCTGACTTGATGCTTGGGCTTTGGCTTGGTCTTCCACCGTGGGGTTCCTCCTTGGTCTTCAAGGTGTAATTAGGCTTTGGATTTGGCTTTGATCACCTGTTCTTATGCACCTTGAAGCTTAGTCCATTTAAAGCTTTAATGGACTGTTTTAAGCCCACTTTCTCCTCATCTTTGTCAGACCCGCAGAACAGCAAACTTGCATTAATTTATTCACATTAACATTCCGCTAAGACTAACAAGTAGCTGTAATAAGCTCAAATGTATAAGTGTTGCATACTTATCAATTCTTGTGTTGGACTATGTCTGACAAACCATTGTATTGCATCATTTGCTGCATTCATTGTGCATAACTGCATCATATCATACTCATCTCATTGCACTTGATTGTTTTGATTATGTTTGTGCATGTGTTACATTAATGATTGGTAGTGTGATGACATGGTGAGACCATGTTGATATGGTGTGATAGCATGGAGGGACCATGTGATCACTGTGAACATAGTGGGACTATGTGATTGATATGATATTTGCATGATCATATTACATGGTGGGATCATGTGTATGTGTTTGTACTGTATAGTGGGAATATGCATTGTTTATTTAGCATGGTGGGATCATGTGATTGTTGTTTGTGAACATAGTGGGACTATGTGTTTATTATGTATTACTTGTGTGTTGTATTATGTGGTGGGACCGTGTATACATGATTGTTGTTTGTGAATATAGTGGGACTATGTGTTTATTATGCGATACTTATTTGTTTGGGTTAGATTGTTGTTTGTGAACAAAGTGGGACTATGTGTTTATTATGCGATACTTATTTGTTTGTGTTACATGGTAGGGCCATGTGGATGCTTGTTTGTATAACATAGTGGGACTATGTATTTGCTTGTATTACATGGTGGGACCATGTAGATAGGTGTTTGGCTAAACATAGTGAGACTATGTTGTTGTTGTGATATACGTGATGGGATCATGTAGGATATGTTTGGGTTCATAGTGAGACTATGAGGTTTGGGTTGAATGCATGATGGGATCATGTGTACCCTATGATTTATCATGGTGGGACCATGTGAACAATTAATATGATATGATTTGACTTCTTTTTGGGTTCTCAGAATGAATTGAGATTAACATGGTACATGTTATATATTTACTAAATATGTGAGATTTAGTATGATGATGAGCATGCTAATACATTTGACTATGATATTACTTGTTGAATGAGCTTACATGAATTAACAGTGTTGTTATGTATGCATGAAGATAATCATTGTAACGTCATTGAATTTCTCTACGAAGCTTCGGCTGATCCTTTTGTTGAAACATGTAATCAGTTCGGTTGACCTTCTTGCATGGAGAGGAGATTTCCTTTCTGTTTCAGATACTTGATGGATGATACTTAGTCTTTATGAACTTTGTTTTGACCCCACAGGGGCATGAAATTGTAATAGCTTAGTTAGACTTATTTGGATAATTCTAACTTGTTGGTTTGGATGAGACTACGGTTTTAAATTATACAGACTTCTACTGATTATGTTATTTAGACTCTGATTAACAAGGACTGTGGTTATGAATGGTAATTGGTTATCCGCGTCTATGTGGTGGATCCGAAGGTCATTCCTAGTAAATCCTTCGAGATCCTATATCTCGGATTTTGGGCACGACAATTAGTCCCTGGTAGAGTTTCCACTAAAGTGGATGCTTGCAATTAATTGTCACGCCCCAGATCCCGTGGCATGAATCCTAATGAGGGATAGCACGGATCTCGAGATAAGACCTTCGGGATCCACATCTGGACCGCTGATTGCAACCAAACCATAAACGAGAAATAAAGGTAATAACTTACTTTCATTAAATTCTGATCAGAGTGCGGACGTCTAACAAAACAATAAAGTCTAATTGAAATCATTACAAGAAAATAGATAATCTCAGGCTTCAGGTGAGCGAAGATCTACAAGGGTTCAAAACAAAATCCCAACAAGTTCATGAAACTAAACCGTGTCTATTACAATCAAAACTCCCACGGGAGCACAAATCCAAATAAACCAATCAAATAAGGGCTAAGTAGCATAGCAGCAGCAGCATCACAAACTAACAAAGCAGTCACTCCTCATATCATGCAACATGAAAAGTTGCGTGAGCCATTGAATGCCCAGTAAGAGTATAGACGGTTACCCGTCCTCTTATGAAAACCAGATCAAGGGGTTAGTACAACAATAAATCAAAATATGAAATGAGTATTTTAACATGATATGGAATGAGATGAATGATTCAATCACATGTCATATAATGAATGCAATGAGGAACACACAATTATTATGAATATGCAAAGTGAATGAACTAAACTAATGTATCCTGATAAGTGGACCTCAACACGAAGCTTCTCAACCAAAATCAATTCAGGACATCGTCCTATGGACTGCCGGAAGCCCCATCTTCATTCCGGGCGCTAATCCATGGTATGAAGTCCCCCATATACTAATTTATGAGTGTACCATACTCGAGGGATAGCAAACCTGTATAGGATCTCGCAAGCATCCTACACTTATTTAAGTGGGCCCTTTCACCCAACGGGTGTAGTCAGCCCTCCGGAGGCTTTTCTCAGTTTCTCCGTAGATTTTCACCTCCCGGTTCACTTATCATTCAACCTCAGCCTAGCATGTTATGAGTTAATCTAGGATTTCAAATGAAGATAAACAACGAAAACTATCCACGCACCCATACACGTGGATAATCCGATTGCCAACCTTCATAAGCTTCCTATCAGTTATCACACCAAAATAATCATAAAATCAGTACCCCAAATCATTTCTAAGTCACATCCATATCAGACCTAAGGTGGGATGATGGCCATAACGACAACTTCGGAATGCCTAGTTTGACTCCCCTTAGGTAGGCTAGATGCCTTCAGGTCAAAACTAGCTTCTGGAACTCAATCACAACCAATGGCCGAAGCCCTTCACCATCCACCCAAGGAATCCACAAAAATCCACTTTACTGTGCAACATATCAGTTCGTCGGTAGGGTAGTCGATGGACCGAACCCTACCGAATAGCAAAATAAACCTACAAATCAGTCTCTGTTGGTGGAGTCATCGATGTACTAAAGCCTATCGAGCTCCACTGTGTATTTCTCAGCTGTTCGACGGGGTTCTCAGTAGACCGAAACCTACCGAATAGCAAAATAAGCCTAAAAATCGCTCTCTGTCGGTAGAGTGGTCGACGGGGTCTTCTGGGTTTTTCAGTTTCGACTTACAGTCGGTAGTTTGGTCATACCTCCCTAAATACTAATCAAAATCTATTCAAACTTGTTTTGGTGTGCTCCCAGCGAACAGAGGAATCCTAATACAATATAAAATAAATTATTAAAAATATATAAATGGTTGATAAAAGTGAGGGTTCAGATCTGTGACTTTCTGGGTTTCAAAGCTTAATCTCTACACCTTCAAATCAATTCCTATCCATACCAAATCAAATATAAAATGCATAAATCACACTTAAACATCAAAACCATCATTTAATCAATATTTTACTATAAATGTAAACATGATCATTGAAATAGTGAAATAAATCACAAATCAAAACACACACACAGATCTAAAGTTTCATAACAAGACCTCACTGTCTAACAAAACTTAGTTGATCTCTCTTTCGATTGGTAGGGACTCTTCCTTGATAATATTCTTCTCCTTCTTCCTCCCCAAGTATGTGACGGCTAGGGTTTCTCTCCCACTTTTTCTTCTTTTCCACAGACCCCTAACCCTAGTCTTCAAACTAAAAACACTATTCACGTCCTCAACCCAAACCCTCACTTTTTAGGCTTCCTAACTAACCCAAACCCCTTCCTAATCTCTTCTAATTCTTCCCTACACTAAACCCAACTGATTAGGCAACTTTCCCACAAGGAAATATCTCAAAAAATCAACTTCCTATTAACCTAAACTCCCTTTTAAACTTCATATTCTAATTCCTACTAATTCAAACCCTCAAAGTAAATTACTAAACCACCCCTTAATCTTATAGCACATGGGTCACACGACTAAGCTAATTCTCACCCAATATAATTTTTATTTAATTCCTCCATTACTTCTATAATTTTCACCAATTATTCTTATTTCCCAAACTTCCTTCTAATTATCAATTTAGCCCAACTCTAGATAATAGGTATTAATGTGCACATCTATGTGCATAGGTTCATACATTAATTTCTAACTTTATAAAATAGGGTTATTCTGATAGCTTATGATTATCCTAAGATTGACTAATATGAGTTTCCACATATATTGGTTTCTATTTCCAAGTTATGCTCATTTGATCAATTTAATTGATCTTAAATTAACTTAAATAATCAATTACAGGGTTAGGAACACTACAACCTTCCCCCTTTACGAAATTTTTTCCCTGAAATTTAGTCATGCTAGATTTCTAGATTACACAATCCTAAAGTCTGTGATGATTCAATTATGGAACTTTTAAGTTTAATATGCATTCAACAGTATATCATACACAAGGCTAATTCACATAAATTCATGCAGTAGAAATATCTATAGTTAAACAAAGTGTGTTCTGTGTATCCACCATAAATGTTTTGACTACCTTATCTCTACTTCTCTTGTTCTGACATCTTTCTATTTCTCAAGTTCAGTTTGTTCAAAAACACTCAATCCTATAGTCAACTATGTGTGGTTATGATGTTCATAACTTAATACAAATTCAAGCATACAATATAGAAGCAATCATGACATTCATGAAATTCAGCAACAAGTCATGTTATACATACACACCACAAAATCATATGATTTCTAGGTTTACATGCTACGTTCCTTCCTAGGTATTTACCAACTTGAGAGTCTCTAGATCCCTAATCATAACATGTCATTACACTAATCCTGTTATGCACATACCCGTTTATGTTCCTTTGCCATCCACAATCCAATTAAATAATCTAAGTACACATCCAGGAGTATCTACACATGTATTGTTCACAATAATCTATGCAAGTAAGTAGATGATCATATTATCATATTAGGCCCACAATACACAACACGCATTAGTATGCATGTGAATCCTAATGTTCCTGTGTAAGTTCTTTTCATCCCAGCAATCTAACAACACACTAGATAGTCAAAGACTCATGTTCGTACTTAAAGATTTCAATTTTCATTCCATAATATTATAATTCGTAGTAAACATCACATTACATAAATTATCAAGTATGCCTCCTAATTTGCTCATGCCCAAACTATATGGAAGAAAGAATGCATCGCATCTACTTGTGAACAATATCAAGATAATATTCTATATGGTTATGCACTTCTCAACTCCTAACCATTTGGGGATGAAAATAAACCAGATAACTACCATTAATAATTTTATAAAAAAATAACCATAGATCATCTTCATTGAAGCCCAAATCTCAACCAAGCATACTTACACAGTCAATCCCTAATCAATTTATTTAAATCAGGAATTCGTCAGCACACTTTCTTACCATAAGACAAAAGTCCATATTAGGCGTTCATAACTCCACCCATTAAAAAAAAATACAATTCAAATCAGGTTTTATAATCCAATCGGTTCTAATGTTGTTGAAATTTATATTTATGCTCTATAAGTCAATCGATTAACATGGGACATCATTCCATATACTATGAAATTTCCAATGTGCCCATACACACGGATAATCTGTAAGGAGACATCACTAGTATTCCACTCAAGCATTACCATTACATGATCATCTATAATAGCTATAGCACATCATAACACACCAACAAGTTAATCACTGATTCCTATGTCATTATCTTCCATGCATACATGCTTTCATTATTAGTCAATGATTCAGCATTCTATCATAAAGGACTATCAACCATCTGTTCAAGCAAGATACAAATCCTACCCTAGCACATTTGAAATCAATCTTTAACACCAACAAGAATCTTGACTGTAGGGATTAGTGATAAGTCATGAATTGTTACATATTAATCCCTTAATCACAAGACTTTATTGGCATTTCCATGCATCAAACTCTTCATTACACGTAAAATCTGATAATGCTTCCTCACCATTGAATAGCATGGAAATTATCATTTTATGTATTATTTTATTTTATATATCTCATTTATATTTAATCTATTTTTGTAGAGACAATTTTTGGAAGCAAATTCTGGGGAGAAGCAAATTTGTATTTTGGAAAGCCAAATATGTGAAATTATGAAAACCTAGTCTGCCCACCGATCAGTATTTTGGTCATAATTCTTTCCTCCAACTTCGAATGGATGAAAGGATCGATGTTTTGAAAAGCTGATTTCAGGTACTACAGTTGTCTCTCTAACGACAATTCCCCAATTTGCATGTTTTGATGGGCAACTTTAGCCCACAAGTTGCTGCTGTGATTCAAACTGAAAAGGAAGAATTGAAGATTTATTTGTTTTTTTTTTTTTTATAAATAGAGGGTTCAACTTTAGGGAGAGGGCATTCTCTTTGATACACTTTTCTGAGCTTTTCTTCTTCTTCCATGGCAGCCTAAACACTTGCAAGGGTTAGGCGTGATGTTCCCTTGTATTGGTATGAACGTTTATTGTGATTCTTCTTGAAGTTTTAATGATATTGTGTTTGATTGTTTATCCATTATGATTTCTTGTGATGTATGAGTTCTTCCATGATTTTTATAAGTTCAATAAGGTTTTTCTTATTATTAAGAGGAATTTCTCATGGTTTCTATTAGAAATCTAGAATTTATTTGAATGGGTTTTTCTAAAAGTTATTGTAGCCGTAGTGTTAACTAAGGTTACGATACGACCTGAATTATTTTAGTTCAACCGAATCAAAGGTTTTCACCTTTAAAACAATCAAGAATATGATGTTTTATCTGAGTCACAATGAATTTTATATCAGTACAAGGAACCGCCCCGCTGCCTTAGCATTTTCACCATCAACTTAAACCTATTATTCATTTTTGATCCATTAACAATTCCTTCTACAATAATACCAGTATTTTTTCCACCATCATATTTGTTCTTTAATCCCCTTTTGTCTTGAATATCCGTGGTCACTGTGGTTTGGCCTTAGACTCACCGAGTACTATGTTTCTTCGAACTCCTGCCCTTGGGAGTGAGTAAGCAAATTTTGGCATCGTTGTCGGGGAGTTGTGGCATATTCAGAGGCAATTTCGTGAAACAAGCACAACCGGTGGAATTTGCTCTATTGGTAATTTCGTTCCATTCCCCCTAAATCCTGTTTTTATTTATATTTGATTTGCAATTATTGTTGCATGAGCATTTGGGTTAGAAATGAAAAAAAAGGTAAATTAGAGATATTTGAGACTTACTGCGGTAGCCTTTTTGATACACCTACACCTTCACGTACATCGTCAAGAATGGGTGACAAAGTACAGAGTAATCTTGATGAAAATAGGAGAACTATGTACGATTTGTTGCACCCTACTCAGAGCTCCATTCCTTCTCGTATCATGTTTCCACCCACTACACCTCATGTAGAGCTAAAGCAAGGGCTTTTAGCTATACTTCTTGATTTTAGGGGTTTGGATATTGAGAACTCCTATGTGCATGGTAGAGCCTTTGAGGAGGTCATTAGTAGTTTCTATGCACAAAATGTAATAGAGACTGCTAAGCTAAGATTTTTCCCATTTTCTCTTAAAGACGGGGCTAAAGCTTGGTTGTATATTAAAACCTAGGTCTATAGGTAATTGCGGTGAGATGGGTGGTGAATTCTATTAGAAATATTTTCCTCCTCATAAAGTCCAACAAGTGAAAAGAAGGGTATCTAGTTTTGTCCAGGGAGAAAATGAGACCTTATTCCAAGCTTGGGAAAGGTATAAGGACCTCTTCAATTTCTGTCCAACTCAAGGATATGAAAATTGGAGGTTAGTTAGCTATTTCTATGAAGGACTTACACCTAGAGACAAAAAATTTGTCCAAGTCTCATGTAGAGCAGGGTTCTTATAGAAAGAACCCGAAGATGCAATAGACTACTTGGATGAGATTACTGAGAATTCTAAATCTTGGACTGGACCTAGCCTTATGGACTCTATAGACCGAACCAGGACTAACAATACCGCTTCTTGTGGGAGTGTCTTTAAGTTGAGGGAAGAGGACAATATAAGTTCCAAAAGTAGTCTTTTGACTAAGGAAATAGAGGCACTCAAGATGAAGGGAAACAAAAGTGTTAGTGCTGTGTTTATAGAGCAACCCATAGAAGCATGTAACATCTACCATGAGATAGACCATACTACAAAAAATTTCACATCACTTTCATAATTTTTAAATGTGCCGAGGGAGCAAGTATTGGCATTTAATCATACCGGCCAAATAATTCTTCATATTCGAACACTTATAACCAAATATGAGGAACCGCCCATATTTGAGCTATAAGAGTGACAATGTGTAGAATCCCCCTCCCCCAAGGAATAATTATCCATCATCATCATCTAGACTTTCCTTGGAGGATATTCTTGGCACTTTCATGCAAAAACAGAGTGAACAAAATCAAAAGTTTGAGTCTATGTTCTCTAGGATGGATGAGGAAGTGAGAGAGACCAAAAACCATCTAGCTAGGCTTACTAATGCTTTGAGTGGACCTGAGAAAAGGGAAACTTCCTTCCCAAACTCAACCAAATCCCAATATTCAAAATCTGAATATGGGTCCCAAGGATAAGCATGAAGAAGTTAAAGCTATTACCATTCTGAGAAGTGGTAGAGAAATTGAAAAAATGTACTCCTAAAGTAATTGAGACATCTAAGGAGACCTTAGTTGAGAAAGAGAAAGAAAAAGATGAGCGTGAGTCATTTAAGATTGAGGAGAAGGAGAAGTTTCCCTTCCCAATATCATTCCCACAAGCCCTAAAGTTACTTAAGAATTTGGATGTCACAAGAGAAATCTTAGAGCATTTGCATCAAGTTAGGATTAACTTGCCTTTATTGCATATCATTAAGCAGATGCCTACCTATGCCAAGGTAATCAAGGACTTCTGTACTGTGAAGAGGAAACCCCACTTGAAGAAGACTGCATTCCTAGCGGAATAGGTAAGTGCAATTATCCAACATAAGGTCCCACAAAAGTACAAGGATCTAGGTTGTCATACGATCGCTTGTACTATTGGAGATTACACAATTGAGCGTTCACTGCTTGATCTTGGGGCAAGTGTTAATTTACTCCGCTTTACTGTATATCAACAATTGAGACTTGGTGAATTGAGACCCACGTCAGTAACTTTACAGTTAGCTGATCCATCGATAAGGACACCAAGGGGAGTAGTTGAGGATGTACTTGTGAAAATTGAATTTTTTATTATTTCGTTGATTTCATTATTTTGGATACTGAACCTGTCTTACATCTTAGTGCTAATATTCCTATTATTTTTGGTAGACATTTCCTTGCTACAGCTAATGCTTTAATCAATTGCAGGAATGAGAGGATGAAGATCACTTTTGGCTCCATGACTGCCAAGCTGAATATATTCAATGTGATGAGACAACAATGGGAGGATGAGGAGTGCGAATATGTGAACCTAATTGAGACAGTGGTTCAAGAAGAGTTTGATAAAAAAAAAAAATTTTTCTGATCCCTTAGAAACTCTTCTTACTACTAGTACTGATTGACATGATTTAGAACATGATTATGAAATATATTCTTTGTTGGATTCTTCACAGGTATTGGGACAAGAACAAGTGATGGCAGCCAATGAAGGATGGAAACTTCGCTTTGAGGAGTTGCCAAAAAGTAAAAAGAAGCTAGTGCCTTCAAGCAAAGAGGCATCACACTTGGAACTTAAACCGCTGCCAAGTGGGTTTACGTATACATTTCTAGGCCCAGGTGAGACTTTTCCTGTAGTTATTTCTGATGTACTGAATGAAGAACAGGAAGGTATGTTATTAACTGTTTTGAGAGACCACAAATCAGCCATAGATTGGAATATAGCTGACATCAAGGGCATCAACCCATTGATTTACACACACAAAATATAGAGGATAATTATAAGACTTCCAGAGAACCCCAACGTAGGCTTAACCCTATAATGAAAGAAGTTGTCAAAAATGAGGTGATAAAGTTGTTAGATGCGGGTATCATATACCCCATTTCTGACAGTAAGTGGGTTAGCCCAACTTAGGTGGTTCCTAAGAAGTCTGGAATAATTGTGGTTACAAATACTGAAAATGAGATGATCCCAACTCGTTTAGTTACAGGTTAGAGGATGTGTATAGACTATAGGAAGCTGAATGCTGCAACTAGGAAAGACCATTTCCCGCTACCATTCATTGACCAAATATTAGAGAGGGTAGCTGGTTATGCATATTATTTCTTCCTAGACAACTATTCAGGCTATTAATAGATAGAGATTGCCTTAGAAGATCAGGGAAAGACCACTTTTACATGCTCCTTTGGTACCTTCGCATTACAAAGAATGCCATTTGGGTTATGTAATGCACCAGCCGCCTTCCAGAGATGTATGGTTAGCATTTTTAGTGATATGGTTGAAAAATTCATGGAGGTGTTCTTGGATGACCTGTCTTTCTTTGGTGATTCTTTTACTGATTGCCTTGCAAATTTGAAACTAGTTTTAGCTCGTTGCGAAGAAAAAGGCTTGGTCCTTAATTAGGAGAAGTGCCATTTTATGGTCACTTCCGGAATCGTTCTTGGACATATAGTGTCTTCTAGAGGCATAGAGGTAGATAAATCTAAAGTTGACTTAATTCTTAATCTATCCACCCCTAAGATTGTGAAAGATGTTAGATCCTTTTTAGGGCATGCAAGATTCTATAGAAGATTTATAGAGGATTTTAGTTCTATAGCTAAACCCCTTTGTAATATTTTACTTAAAGAGTCAACTTTTGAATGGATAGAAGAGTATGAAGTAGCCTTCAAAAAGCTAGTTCATATGCTTACGCTCGCTCCTATAATGCAAGCCCTATATTGGTCTCTACCATTTGAGATCATGTGTGATACTAGTGATTATGCATTAGGGGTAGTCCTACGACAAAGGAAAGATAAAAAGCCTCATGTTGTTTACTATGCTAGTTGAACTCTAAATAGTGCACAAATTAATTATACCACCACAGAAAAAGAGTTGCTAGCAGTAGTATTTGCTTTGGATAAATTTCGCTCATATTTGATTGGTACTTCCATAATTAGTTTTACAGATCATGCCGCCTGTAAATACTTTCTTTCCAAGAAGGAAGCTAAGGCGTGATTAATACGTTGGATTTTGCTTTTGCAGGAATTCAACATTGAGATTAATGATAAGAAGGGAGTCGAGAACGTGGTAGTGAACCATTTATCCTGACTTACATTCGAGGAAGATAGAAACGAAATACCTATTCGGGATTCCTTCCCGGATGAGCAAAGTTTTGCCGTGATGGAACTACTGTAGTGACCCGGATCCGAAAAAATTATAATAATAATTAGTGTGTAATTATTTAATGAAGTCGAATAATTGTAACTGAATTTAATTCTAATTGATGGTGATAATGAATTAATGTAAGTGTAGAAATCGGGTGAAGCGGTAACTAAAAACAATCTGGGTGGTGTGGTGTAATTAAGTAAGTTAGGCTTTGAACCGGGTTAATGGCTTGATCCAGAATTGGTTGTGTGAACCCAAAATTAATAGAAAGAATTATGAGACAATTAGAACATAGATTGGATTTGAAGTAGAAACATAAGATTTGGGGATCTAAGTGCAACTAAGTGGAAGTGTAGAGGTTAGGGAAGAATTAAATAAAAGTAAAATTGGGATTTTGAACATAACTTAAAGAACCACGATTAGTATGGGCTGTTGGTTTTGTTCGACCCATGTGGTCCAACCACTTTGGATTAGGGTAGTGGGGAGGATTAAAAAGCCTAACAACTATTATTTAATTGTTCTTTCTCTCAACTGTACCTAGGGATTTGGGAGAAGAGACGGCTGGGTTTTGGTGGGTGTGCTTGGGTGTACTGTAGCAGAGAAGGTGTTAACAGGGAGAGTCTTTTACTCCGGTGAACGACTCATGGATTCCGACATCGGAAAACGTTTGATCTAAACCAAATTCCATTTCCCATTAACCTATTCCATTGAAAACTCCAAACATCACTCTCCAAAAACGTTGTTGCAGTTGCTGCTATGATTCTCAAACTCAAGTTACAAGAGCTCAAAACAAGAAACAATAGTAGATCAAAGTCTGTTAAATCCGGAAATAGGTATTATAGAAGGCTATTGGGTTCGAAAGGAAGATTGCTAATTTTGAGGTTATCCGACGTGATTGACTTCTTACATCTTGTTCCAAGCATCAAGGTAAGTTTCTTAGATGGTGTAGTTCTCTTATGCTTATCAGATTGATTCATGCTGTGTTCTATTTTAATGTTTCATATGATTTCTATGATAGTAATGTTTAGATCGGTTATGTATGAGTTGTTTGTGTTGATTTCGATGCTACTAAGTGTTTGGAAGGTTTAGTGCTTGTTATTTCATGTTTTAGACTTGTTTAGAACACACAGATCAGAGATTAGAATCTCAGAAAATTCCCGAAGGAGACCCAGATACGGCGCTGTCGGTAGGCGTCGATACACCGACCACCCTGCCGACAGAGAGCGTTTTATAGGCAAAAAGGGCTATTCAGCAGGCATCGGCACACAGACGACCCTGTCGAACAGCCCAGAAATCACTGAGGTTCGGTAGGGTAGTTTGGTACACCAACAACCATACCGACAGAGACTTAAACCAAGACAAAATTGACCACTCGGCAGGGTTCGGTACACCGACCACCCTGTCGACGAATTGGAAATGTGCACAGTGCTGAGAGATTTTGTGGAAATCCCTGGGTGGGTGGTGAAGGGCTACGACCATGGTTCGATATTAATTTTCGGAAGTTAGTTTTGCGCGGAACGCAACAAGCCTACCTGCGGGGAGTCAAAGTAAGCTTTCCGATGTGTTGTGTGACTATCATCCCACCCTAGAATAGATATGGTTGTGACTTGTGAATGGATTGGATTGCTGATTATGTAATTGTTGTGGAGTGATAACCTTAGGAAGCTTATGAGAATTGGTAATCGGATTATCTGCGTGTATGGGCGCGTGGATAGTTTCCGTTGCCTATCCTCATTTGAGATCCTAGTTAATGCATTACGTTCTAGGCTAAGGTAGAACGATAAGTGAGCCGGGAGGTGGAAATCTACGGAGAAACTTGGTGAAGCCTTCGGTTGGGTTGACTAAACTCGTGGGGTGAAAGGGCCCGCTTAGATAAGGGTAGGATGCTTGCGAGATCCTATACAGGTTCGCTAGCCCTCAAGTATGTAATTGCTGTGGAGTGATAACCCTAGGAAGCTTATGAGAATTGGTAATCGGATTATCTACATGTATGGGTGCATGGATAGTTTCCGTTGCCTATCCTCATTTGAGATCCTAGTTAATGCATTACATTCTAGGCTGAGGTAGAATGATAAGTGAACCGGGAGGTGGAAATCTACGGAGAAACTTGGTGAAGCCTTCGGTTGGGTTGACTAAACTCGTAGGGTGAAAGGGCCCACTTAAATAAGGGTAGGATGCTTGCGAGATCCTAAACAGGTTCTCTAGCCCTCAAGTATGGTACACTCGGAAATTAGCAATATGGTGGACTTCATACCATGGGTTGCATACTCTTAAAGTAGTAGGTTGGTTAGTCTTTGGGTTTAATTCCCTAAAATGAACAGGCTGGTTAGTCCTTGGGTTTAATTCCCTTAAATGAACAAGTTGAGCTAGACCTTTGGAGTTAAATTCCCATTAAATTAGTTTTGAGGTTGGCTAGACTTTGGCGTTAAAATCCTCATTAAATGAGCAGGTTGGCTACACCTTGGGTTCAATCCCCATTAAATGAGCAGGTTGGCTATACCTTGGGTTCAATCCCCATTAAATGAGCAGGTTGAATATACCTTGGGGTCAAATTCCCATTAAATAAGATGTTCATATTAAGGGGTATCTGATTACTCTTGGTGATTTATGTTTGGAGTTGGTTCTTATTAATGCAGAAGACAGAGGGTCACTTATCAGAATAAGTTAACTTAGTCATTCACTTAGCATCTTACATTATGATTATTTTCCTTCATTGCATCCCTATTATGATTGTTTCTTGTATTGCATCCATTATAGGTCATGTGTTTGCTCATTCATTCATTCATTTCATTACATATCAAACCACTCATGTTGTATTTATGATTTATTGTTGTACTAACCATTGATCTGATTTTCATAGGATGACGGGTAATTGTCTCGCACTTACTGGGCATTCAATGTCTCACGCAACTTCTCATGTTGTAGGATAACAGGATTGACTTGATAGCTATATGTTGTTACTGCCTTGGACTATGTTGCTTTCGTTTAGTCTCTTAGCTGATTTGTTGGGCATCATGAGGGGATTGGTTAAGATGTACCTTGATGTTATTTGAATTACTTGGAGTTATTACTTTGCTGGGATCCAGATTCAGCGGAAGTCCGTGATCATGGGTTCATGTATTGAATATTTTTATGAGGACTTTAATTTTGTTGTTTCAAATTTCCGCACTCTAATCTTATTCAATAAATGTAAGTTTTTACTTTTATTGCTTGTGGTTTGGTAGCAATCCGCAGTCCATGTGTGGATCCTAAAGGTCTCACCTCGAGATCCGTGTCATCCCTTATTGGGATTCGTTCCACGGGATCCGGGGTGTGATAGCTACCATGGTATGTACACATAGTGAGTTACCTTGTCACAGGCTCCATTCCAGAATATGGGAGTGCGCAAGACAGGCGCAAATTTTTTGTTGAGGTAAGGAATTTCTATTGAGATGACCCTTATTTATTCAAATATGGTCCTGACCAAATTTTGAGAAGGTGTATCCCAGATAGTGAGACCCTTAGGGTTTTAAGATTTTGCCATTCAGAAGCTTGTGGTGGCCATTTTTCTGTAAAGAAAACCGCTGCAAAAATATTGCAGTGTGGATTTTATTGGCCTACCATGTCTAAGGACACTTATAACTTCTGTAAAAGGTGTATAGAGTGCCAAACGTTGTGGCAGATCACACGTAGGAACATGATGCCAATGTCCCATATCCTTGAGATAGAAGTTTTTGACTGTTCAGGAATTGACTTCATGGGCCCCTTTCCCCAATCTTTTGGAAATCTATATATTCTATTGGCAGTAGACTATGTATCTAGATGGGTCGAGGCCATAGCATGCAAGGTGAATGACCATAAGACAGTGTTAAAATTCTTGAGAGAACACATTTTCTCTCGATTTGGAATGCCTAAGGCCATAAACTACAAAATATATACCTTTTAGCAGCGCATATTTAGTGGCGGTCAAGAAAATCCACCACAAAAAGTGTCTTTTAATCGCGGTCGGGTAAGCCCGCCACTAAATAAGACCTTTAGTCACGATTATAAACAGACCGCCACTAAAAGTAACATTTAGTAGCGGTTTTATTTTGACCGTCACTAAAGGTTAAAACCTTTACTCGCGGTTTTAACCTGACCGTCACTAAAAATTTTGACCTTTAATCGCGGTTATAAACAGACCGCCACTAAAAGTAACATCTAGTTGCGGTTTTATTTTGACCGTCACTAAGACTTTTAATCTTTACTCGCGGTTTTAACTCGACCGTCACTAAAAAAATTAATTTTTTCTCCGATACAATTTCTTCTTCACGCGTCTTTCCTCATCTTTCTTTTATTTGTTGTTTCCCTCTCCCTCTCTGTTTCCCTCTTCTTCCCTCTTCCATCTTTTCTCCTCTCCCTTTCTCTGTAACTCAATCTTCAATGTCCAAGCCCTAATCGAGGTTAAAGAGGAAAGAAGGTTAAAGGAATTTCTGATTTACGGTTTCCCACGTTCTAAGCGATGAAACTGCTCCGTTCTTCGGTTTCCTTGGCGCCGCAACTGCTCTTGTTTTCTCATGTAAGCAGTCTTTAACTTTGATTATGGATCGTTTCATCTCCTTTTTGTTTTTTTTGGATTTATTTTCTTCTTTTGAGTTTGGTTCTATCTGCATAGGACTCTCACCTAGATCTAGGGTTTTCTCTGGTGTTCAAGTATGGGAGCTGCTTATGGAACGACAAAGAGCGGTCTTGGTGTGGCACCCATGGGTGTGATGAGGCCGGAGCTTGTAATGAAGTCGATCGTTCCGGTCGTTATGGCCGGAGTTTTAGGTATTTATGGACTGATCATTGCTGTTATCATCAGTTCTGTAATTAACCCTAAGGCTAAATCGTATTACCTATTCGACGGTTACGCCCATCCTTTTTCTGGTATTTCTTGTGGTCTTGCTGGGCTTTCTGCTGGAATGGTGATCAGAATCGTTGGTGAGCCGGTGTTAGGTATTGTTCTAGCGCTTTGATTTCTGGTTTCGTCTAATTAATGTTGTTATGGGCGATTAATTTGTTTAAGTTCTGTGTACAGTGGATGATTTTCTGTTTGGATTTGACTTATTTTTTCTTAGTGGTCTATCTGTTTTGGACTATCTTAGGGTTTGAGTTTGGATCTTGTTGGTGTTTTTGGCATTGATATGTTTGTTATTGGATGTTGAATTGATAATTGGTATATTTCTCTGAATTAAGAATATTTGATTCGTTTGTATGGTATGGGATTTACAATAATGGGTATTGTGGGTGAGGGGGAAAGCAACGTGCAAGAACTATTTGGGTTCTGGAAAGCAACTGTAAAGACCTTCATCAAGATCATAACATGGTAATAGGAAATGGAAATTAAAATATTTTATTCTTAAGATCATTATGTGATAAAGGAAACTACAAGATCCTTAAGAGTGGTAATTGCCATGAGTGTTGACTCTCTCTCTCTCTCTCTCTCACACACACACACACACACACACACATATGATTGTGATTAGGGTTTGGTTTTAAATAATTTGCAGGCCTTGGAGCGAAGTGAATGAGTTCTTGATGAGCAGTAAGAGATGTGTAGTAGGAGATGATCATCATCTTGGGGTTTCTGCAATGGAGATGAAGAAGGTGAAAGCAAGGAGGAAGGTAAGGGAGCCTAGCTTTTGCTTCAAGACCATGAGTGAAGTGGATGTGTTGGATGATGGTTACAAGTCGAGGAAATATGGCCAGAAACGTGGTGAAGAACACTCAGCATCCCAGGTAATTAATTAATGTACTCACTTCCCTCTTTGTTATTTACTTCTTTGATCATGATCATCCAATATAACTGATTCATCTTAATTTCTTTATTTCATCTGTTTAAGATTTAACA